>CAXARX010000812.1:0-24468 GCA_963971425.1 Bryoerythrophyllum caledonicum | reverse complement strand
CAAAACACTTTCAACGGTATATTACACGTTCAAAAACTCCCAAAACTGAGGGAGTTATGGCCAAAAAACCAGTGCAGACGGCTAGACAATCAACCGCGCGGACGGGTGAGGGCCGACCGCCGTGTGGACGGCCCTTGGGCGTTCGCTGCGCGCTTTATATCGTTGGAAGCGCATTTTCAAGACACTTTGAATGGTTTATTATACGTTCAAAAAATCCCCAAAATGAGGGAGTTATGGCCAAAAATACCGTGTGGATGGCAAGGCAGTCAGCCGCTCCGGCGGATGCCTAAGGCGGACCGCCGGGCGGACGGCCATGCGATCGGTGGGTCGAACGGCCAAGAGTCGACCGAACAACGATCGGCCGTAGAATCCGCAGGGGGAACCCTCGTGCAGTGACAAGTGGCAGTTGGAGAGGCGGACAGCGGAGGGAAGCGCCCAAATGCGAGAGACGGAGGGCGGGGCGAACGGCCATTCCAATAGGCTTGTGGTTAATAAAGGAGAAAATTGAATCTAGATTTCTTGTGTAGTCTATTTTAAGTGAAACCACTATTCACAAGTTCTATTCTTCATATATTTCCAAGCGCATAGGATATTTGAAATGGAATATTCATATGTATTCGCATAATATCTTGGAGACATTCTTCTGACTAATAATGCACGTGACTCTTTCTCCTAATTTAGAGTGCACATGCAATGTCTATCTATCCAAAAAAGTAATGTTCCAAACCTCTTCCGTGTTGCCAAAGAGTGGAGAGAAGTGGAGGAGACGGAAGGGAGTTGCTGAAATTTGAGGCTTGGTGGCTTCGTAGCCGTCCGCCAAGCTCTAGAAGCGGACGGCATGGCGGTCGACCACCAAGTGCCGACCGACTGGCCTTGAGTCGATTGATCAAGGTCATTTTTTAAGATCTCCTAGTGGATGTTTTTTTCCACATTGCGGCCATGTCAATGTAAACAAAAAGTATACATTTTATGTTACTTGTTTCTAAATAAACTTGATTGCTTATTTTTAAGTATAAGTGGATGTGTGGAATGAGAAATTTTTATACATTCCAACATTTCCAACATAGAATTTGAAAGGAGTAATTATTTTGGCAAGGATGTATGTAGTAAATTTGGAACTTGGAGAGAGGTGCAAGTGTTAAATGATACTTTCCAAAATCATAATGTCCATAATGTTCTACAAACAATGTAATTACCTTAGCAATGTCTTAAAATATTCCCAAACTCTACACGATTTTGGGGTGGCAATATTTGTGTTCCAAATAGAATTGGAAGTTGGGGGTTTGAACCAAGGTTGAACTTTCTAAACACACTTGGAATCTAAAAAAGGAACGTAGAAGTTAAAATATGAAGTGTTGGACTGGTAGAATCTGATTTCTTTGTTCATATAAAAGTCCATATTTCTAATACACAATGCTCTTGACATTATAATTTATATTGCCAATTTCGGAATGGTATGGCATCTGAGAATCCGACAAAGAACCAATGACTTCTAAATGGATGAAGTACTCCATGGGAAGAGTTCATCCGCATTTAACGCATCCATTAGTTATCCAATAGATTGTTGCCATACCATCTTGGAATGAACATGTCAAAAATAAGAGCGTGAAAGCCCTCTAAAGCACTTATTATAGAGATCTCAAAACTTAGAAATAGACTACAAGGTTGAGCTCATAAGCTTAAATCATTGCATGTGGACCACTTTTTTATTCTTAGAATGCCATAATAGAATTAATAGTGCCGCATTTTATTAAAAGGTACGGATATAGTCGTAGTGGCAAAAGGTAATGGCTAGATCTTCCATAGTTAGGTATGGGAGTGGCATGTATTCCGAAATTTACATATTAAGCGAGATATATTTCGAGAACCAACCACCATCAAAATTTGTATATATTCATGCTTGAATTGCATATCGATAAACATGTAGTATGGAATATCACTCTTGCACCTATTATGCTACTACTATTGATTTAAATAGATTATGCGTTCAAGGAAAAAACAATGATTATTTAGAATAATTATTTTTATTGTTTTCCTCAAAAAGACCACAATAATAGTTATCGTTGGAAAAACTATTGGCAACATCTGTAACAAGAATCTAAACTCATCTTACTCTTGCATCATATAAGTTTAACCTCCGCAAGCCTAAGTGTACTTTACAAGGTTTATTATGTTTACCTTCACTGCTATCATCTTTCAATTCAAGTGGTTAAATTTCACGAGATTTTGACCACATCATCTCATATAAGTTGGAAAAACTTTCCTATCGATACATTATCATTAAGTTTTTTTTGCAAGGTGAACCTCTAAAATTCTGAGTATTTGTCATTAAAATGCACGTTTACTTTAGAATGTACATTTACTTTGTGCAAAAAGAAATGAGGGGAAAAAAAGCTTGAAGCTCTACTTTAACCCTCACATTTAGAATAACATGCTTTCAAAATTTCATGAAAGTTGATGGTATGGATTGAGAGATTATATATTTTGAAGCAAAAAACAAGGTTCTTTTTCACTTCCATGTATTTTAAGGATCATCTCCTATTGAATTCTTATGATGTAAATTTCATGCTTTGGATTAGAATCAAATTTTGTGCAAAAATTTGATATACAATGTTAGGTCCTTGCAAGAAAAATCAAAGTGAAATATGAAGGGTGCAAAATATTCAAAAACATTGTGGAAGGGATTGGGGTTCAAATACTATTATGATATATTTATTTATTTATTTTTGTGGTGTATCTAATTTGCCATAAAGTGAGAATCCCAATAGTAAAAAGGATGACATATAACGCATCATATAGTAAAATAAAACCGTAGAGCAGAACCATTAAAAATAGCTCTTTTCAAAATTTTAAGTGTAATAAGGGTTGTGTATATATTCAAAAATTAGTAATTAGTGTTAAAAGTTCATATCAATTGGTTAAAATAGCTAAAATACATATTAAGCCAAGAGCTCATTAAAAGTTAGTTAAGATTTGAAGAGGTGCATCCATTTAATAAACGGTTGTAGAAGATAAAGTACTTATATTACACACCTCTTTTCAAGAGGTGTCTTCCCTAAAATTTAGATTATACATAGCATTGGAAAGACAATAATTCCACCACTACCATGTTAAAGATTGGAGTGTGTCCTACCTTTGGAAGCTAGTTTTTTTGTGAAACTCTTGAGTTTGTAAGAGTAATTGTTGCTATATGTATTGGATTTATGATTGATATATGTGATTATTCATTGTGTAATTATTGTCTTGATTTTGTGAATTGAATCATTTGTAATACATTGAATATTAGTACTTCATTATAAATTAGAGAAATACTCTAATTTGTCTAACTAATACAATTTTGTGTGTATGAAGATTAATTATAAACATTGTGATGAGATGTGAGTGTGATTGAATTAAATTAATGTAAAACTTGAGTGCAAGTAAGAGTATGATTTGATTGAAGCTTTAAGTGGCATTGTAGATGTTTAAGGAGTAATTTCATGAATGAGATATTCATGTGTGTGTGTTAATGTGTAATCAGTGACCTAATGCAATACTTCCAGGAATGCATTGGCACTTGCCACTTTATAAAGATTTAAGTTTGAGTGTTGAAAATTAAAAATGCATAAGAGTAAGAGTAATTTTTAATACTAATGATAAAAAAATCATCAAAAGAGATGCATTCCTTGATGCATAGCATGTTAATAAGTTGAATTAACATGCACTCTTAACATGCTATGCATCAAGGAGTGTGCATGTTAATAAGTTGAATTAAGTCTAACCTAGAAAGGACAGACTCTTTAAGGTAGATTAATCGCATTTGTGTTTTATGACAAGTGTAAAGACAAATGAATTTACAATTTCCACTACACTCAATTCCTCAAGGTGGATTAATCGCATTTCATTTTGATTTCTAAGAAGGACATAATTAATGATTTGTATTGAAATTCAATGGAATCTTCCATCGGCCTATCTAGGCATGGATTAAGAGTCTTCACAGTTGACGACATGCACAATTGATAAAGGAATAATGTTCCTTCTAGGCACTTAGTCCTTGGATTTAATGAATACTTTGTTCCTTTAGAGGGATGCATAACAACCTTAATTCTTAAGAGTTTGGGTTAAAACTTAAGTTTTGTTGACGGAAGAGAGTTTTTGTATAGAAATTAGAATTAAATTAAAATACAATAGATGCTAGACCATCCAAGAAATGAGTTTAAAATCAAATTGAGAATATGTGTGAGTCTTGGTGTTTTGTGAGTTGACCCGTTTTAAACCTTACAAAAATCTAAACCCAAAGATGTAAAAATGTCCAAAATTATTAGTGGTTCTCTTTACACTACCCAAAAATGTGTGAACATTTTTTACTTTGCTTGAAAATTAGATCTTTCATTGAAGGCATGAAATATTTATTGACATTTTTAAGAAACCTAGGTACGATCTAGTAATACAAAGACTCTTAAAATCGATAGAAGCTTCTAGCAAAATGTTTGGAGTTGCGCGGAGTCAAAGTATGTGTGATTAGAAGAGCATTGTTTTTTCTTTAGGAATCTGAGTGGGACAAAATTAATGTTTCCACTAGGCTTGCATTATGGAAATCTCTGTTTACCATTCCGCAATATTCCAATTAAAATCACAATCATAGGAACGTGCACCAAGTGAAAAGTTTCTCTCTGACCGTGATTTGTTCCTTCAAGGATTACACCAAGGTCTTGCATGATCAATACATCTCAATAAAAGAAAGATCCATTAGTCGAAGGAATTTTTTTTGAACCATTACAAATTTGTCTTCGCCATTCACATGGGATTCCATAATTTTATGCTCTGGACATTATGCTGCCAACTCCATAAAGGTGTGGCAACTAACAATCCGACAAAGGACAAAGCACTTATGAACGGATGAAGTATTCCGCCGGAAATGTTCATCCGCTCATAACTCATGCAATTTTTATCCGATGAGCGATTGCCACACCAACTTAGAATCAGCAAGTCATAGAGAAGAGTGTGATGTGCAAAAAAACGGCGGGCCGTCCGCCAATCGGACGGCCAATCCGATGGCCGGCGGGCCGTCCAATCAGGCGGACAACCGAGGTGCCGTCCGATCGCCCCGACGGGAGCGACCGATCGCACGGCCTATCGCAATTTGACGGCTGCGATTTGGCCACGTGGCACTTCGTTGAATCCAACGGTCCAGAAAACTTACCAGGGCCTTCCATAAATGCATTTTATCCCCCCCCGGACGGTGCGTCCGACGTGAGGTCCTAGGACGCTCTCAGACCCCCAAGGACGTCGGATTGGTAACCCTGGGATACACTATACGGACTACCTCCAAATATGGAGCCATACCAGGAATGTTGCATTCCCACTGTTTGAAATTGAATATATGACAAACTCTAGAGATCCTGAGGCAACTCAAAATTTGTCCAACCTTCATATCTTGTTTAAAATGATACATCAAAGTATCGTACGAATTTTTTGTATTTGTTTTTGTTCCGTCACGCCCTTTGTGAAGGCGTGCCAATCGGTAGACCTGTGAGCAACTTGCTGCATTTGGCAAATCAGGATTGCACCTGGTAAAATAATCCATCATAACATCCATTGGGTAGTAAGGGGCAGTTGGATCCTCAGAGACTGTAGGAACAACCATGCGTGAAGAGGAAGCATTGCCACTTGTTAAGTGACGAAGAGCCGCATCCTCATCACTAACCGAGTCTGGATCAGGATTACTGGGAACCTGCTGAAGAATTGATGTAAACAAAAAGCCAACTTTGTTGAGATGAAGACAAATCACCTCTCGCGCATGCTTCTTCAAAATGTCTTCATCCGGTACAGATCTCGTAGGTACAGGGTTGAAGATCAACAATTCTTGAACGTGTTGTTGTACACGCTCCATCCAAGCCCTAAATGTATCATTTTCATGAACATCCTTTTCCATCGTTGGAACACCTAATCCACTCAGCTCATACCAAATCCCTCCCCAAAAGAATCCACCCCTATAACATCCAGAGGCAGAAAGTCGGAAAGATAAGGATTCTTCATCTATACCAGTGGCGGCAAAAGTTGTGCGAATGTCATCATGCCACTCCCCCGAATAACACGCAGATGTGATCAAAGTGACGGGATGAAGGCCTACTAAAGGCCGTAGCAAACCATTCACCTCCTCAACTGCCAAAATCCCAAAATCTCTAGTGCAATCCGTTCCTACAAGAATATTTGTCTTGCCCTTTTGTTTCCCATGGGCAAAAATTAGTAACAACAATCTATCCTCCATTGTCATGCTTGCCACCAATGTTTGCAACTTATCCTTGTAAGTTGAGATCAATTCCTCTGGATTACACAATGTGTAAAAGGCTTCATCATCTTTGGTAAAAACAACAGTCCTGCTCTCCTTTGGATACCCCCATAAGTAAGGGCCAGCTTCAGCTTCTTTGGCTAAATCCACTCATGATAGCCAAGTCTGCTCTCCACCAACGTCACTGTAGATGTGATGAGCCATCACATAATCTGCAGCAAACCAACCATCGTCATCGGCTGGACCAGCATAATGAGGACCAAGTAAACCCAATAGGATGGTCCGTCCGATTTTGTCCGCATCTCTTCCATGGACACTCTCAATAAAACTCTCTGTAGAAGATTTGGTTGTCTCCCCAAGCTCTGCTATCCATGAAGACTTAGATCCCTCCATATCAACACAAATTACTGGTTTGAAGGTTTCACTACCAGATCATGGAGGAGAAAGCGGTCACCTGCACAGGCAGCACTCCATCGATACAAATAAGATGGACGCAACCACATTTTTCACCGAGAATCCAGCAACGAAACTTTGTAGCCCACAAACCTCTAAGACCTAGAAACCCTTTGCGGAAAAGAAAACTTAAATACCAACTTAAAACCCTTTGCAAAAAATACTAAATTAAGCATGTTTCCTCCTACAAGTCATCCAAAATCCAAAACTAGCCCCAGAAGCAAACCTCCGCAACAGCAAGAAAACCTAAATACCAAAGAACAGACAGGAAAACCCAAATACCAACCAAAAAAAAAACTCGACCGATTGTCCGGGAAAAAATCAGATTAAGCCTGTCTCCTCCAACAAGCCATCCAAAATCCAAAACCAGTCCTAGAAGAAAGACCTCCGCAACAGCAACGAAACCTAAACACCAAACAACAGACAAAGAAACCTAAATAACAAACAACAATCACTTCAATAGAGAATTACACCACGCGCTTCCTCCTCATTCTCTCACACACCATACCATTCAACAACAAATACGCCATGTCCTCAGTCCTCCAACAGCGCAATCGAAACCTCGAAAGAAGCCAAAGAAAAAAAAACATGCACTTCTACGAAAAAAATCCAAATCTGAAAAAGAAAGAAAGCGAAAACTACGATGGCGATGGCGGACAGACGTGATCACCAATGCGATGCGGAAGTGAAGAAAAAACACTTGCGGAAAAGAAAACTTACGATATTTTTCTCAACTCTGCACCAGAGGAGGCAACTCCGAGCTTCGTTGAATGCGCTCGCCGCGGCGGAGCGCGCCGTGGCGATGGCGTTGCATAAGTGTTGCGCCTGTTGTTGCGTCTATAATCGCCTCACGACTATGATGCACTTCCTCCTCCTCTCCGTCGTATTTCCTTCCTCGCTTGTCCTCCTCCCACGATCGTAGCCGTCCGATCATCTACGGCTCGGATGCGATCTTCGTTCCGGGTATCCGAACCCAAGTATCGAGGCAGTGTGATACCCGAGGGAATCTTACCCTGGTACTGAGGGTTTGGGAGTCTTGGATCTACGTAGATGGAAATTTCTTAACCCTTGATTGGGTTGTTTTTGGGAGATTTGCGTCTTGTGAGGTGATGTGTTTGGTCAGGTCCCGCCATCATTCGGTTCGTTTCATCCCCTAAAGTCGAAATCGACCAGAATGTGGTCGATCTGACTCTGGTCAGGCTCTCAGTTACTAAATTTAGATCGTATGAAGTTACAATTTTATGAGGTTGTAGAGTTTTCCCATACCTTTAAAATGACACCATTCATGCTTCAAAATTCCTCATACTTTAGGAGATATTCACGGTCAAAGTTTGAAAACATTGTTAGGGCATGCTGAAATCTGCCCAAAACTGCGGTATATGCTCATTTATTCTCAAAATCTGCCCAAAATCAATTAGATCGCAGTAACTTCAAAAATTCACCAAAAATTGATATTTTACTTTTTTTCGAATTTTGTTTTTCGTACATGTAAAAGAGGTAGTAAAGCATGATCTCACCGTTTGGATTTTCAATCCAATAATTTTTTGCATGCCTTTTTAATTGTTGAAAATGGGCATTTGTACTTGTATTTCAGCATACCTCCATGTGAAAAATTAAGCATTTCTTTAGGTTTTACAGGTCCTATGAGGGTAAAAATTGTATGGACATATTCCTTACTCACACAGGAACAAGAATTTGAAGAGCCTCATGTCAAATTTCCTTTCAAAATTGGTTTTTTTGGCCCCCAAAACATTAGTTTTCCATTCTACAACAAGGAAAAAATCTTTTTTTTCAACTTTGAACATTACGATCTCACAAATGGGGAGGAATTTGAATCTAAGATTCGGTATGCATGTACATGTACAAGTTAGGTACTAGATCTTACGGTTATATACTCGAAAATTTGTCAAAAGTTAAAAATTTTCACCTTGCATTGAAAGAGGGCAGTTTTGAGGGTTTTTGGCAGTTTTGAGGGCTTTCGACTTTAGGGGTTAAAGGTGGTTCAGTTTTTTATATTAATATTCAAATGTTGTACTTAATTTAATTCTAGTTTACTAATGATTCAAATATTCTATTTTTATTTATTCTATGTTAGTGGGGTGTTGTATGTACAGGCACCTATTTTACTTTGTAGAGTACTGAAAGTGTATTGACCCTCAAGGCCGATGAGGATTTTTAGTCCCGGAAAAGCTATGACTATTCTAGATTGTTCAAAATGACATGTACAAAGTAGGTACATTTGCAAATAGAAATTTATAATTCCATTTTACAAAAATGTGTAGCTTCTCCATGCTTGCACCGATGGTCACAATAATGCTCTCAACAGAAGCCCATCTTCCTCTATCTCTAAGTCATGGTATATTATTTCCTACAAGGTAGCTTCAAGCTTGTAGCGCTTGTCAGAAAAGTCCTTATGCCAAAACAACCCAAATATGGTTAATAGGCCTTAAAGGGTTAAAGTGTAGGATTAGAGATTCTTCAACCTTTTTCATTTGGAGGTCATGTTGAAATACAACACCATACATGTGACCTTTTGACGTGTAACCCCTAAGTGGAACTGGGGATCAAAGTGGCCTTTGGTTTATGTCACGGACACTCTGCTACCTATTACCCTCAATATTGGAACATTCTTAGAAAAGGAAAGTTGTAAGTTTAGGGTGGGAGTAAATTATGCATGTTAAAAAAAAACATTATTTTTATTTTGATTTATGTGGCAATTCAATCAGCATTTTACGTATACAAGCTTCATATATGAAAAGATGGTAGGATTTTCCTTAGAGTGTTACCGAAAGAGGCAAGGAGCCATGGAAATGGTGCTAGACAAGGTGAGATTGAATCAGGAAAGAAAGAGAGCATGAGAGATCTCATACTCCTTTTTTTTTGCCTTATTCTGCACCAATGATATGCATGCAATCAATGCTCTTGGGCCCTACCCCATGCAAGCTAGAGCTCCCCCATAGTGCCTTAAGTTCTCAAAGAGTTGACCACTACACTAAAATTGAGAATTAGTGTTCTAAACACTAATCACGAACTCTAACACTATATGTCAACTTGAGATATAGTGTTACAACAATAAATGTTGACATGAACACTAAATACAGAGAACTGTAACTTTGAGATTTTACTAGCTTTACATATCGTGTTAATGGCAAAAATAATGTTCAGAAAATTGAGAAATAGAAAATAATACAAAGTTTACAAAAATTGAGTGAAAAGATCATGCGATTCAAGAAATTACATAAAATTGAAGAAATTGTGTCACCAAAATATAATAAACACATACAAAAAATCGCATACAATTGGAGAAACCACATGAAATTTAAGATATCAAGTGAACAAAATATAATTAATACAAACAAGAAATCACATACACATGAAGAACACGCAATTAAGCAATTTTGCACTCACCAAATAAAAGTGCACTTAGGTGCAACGGCCGCCATTGCAAACAAAAGTGGCAAAATTGCAAGAAAAAAATGTTTTTCAAAGAATTTTTTTTTTGCTTTTGCAACAATATTATTGTACAATCATGGTTGTTAATATTGGAAGCGATTTTTGGCATTTTCAACTAATTTTTGGTGGCCCCTCGTTAATACTAGATAAATGTATATTTAATGTAGTTTCACAATATTTCAAAGATAGATTTGAAGGATTGTAGTATACAAACAAGCGTAATCACAAAAAAACATACTTTATGCAAGGGTTGGTAGTTGATTAAAATATATTCTACGTAGTACATAATGCATACAATGGTAGAAACTAAATATAGATTCTTCTACAAATGGACTTAGCACCAATAGTAAAAACACCTTTACTCTATAGGATTAATGACATAACGTCTTACATCACCCTTAGAATATACTACTCTTACACATACACTATATAGCAATTACCATACACAAATAGTATACTCTGATAAAGGCACACTATCTACTCCATAGAATTTAGGGCTGCTTGCAAACGGTCGTCATCGATAGCTTCGGTTTGCATTGCAATATATTGTAGTATGTGAGCCTTTGCCGATAGAAGAATGCGAATCCTGCTTTCTACCTGAAAAATAGCATATCAGCCTATGTCAAACATTCTCACACATGGTTGTTAACATTGTTGGGCAAGGTCCCAAAAAACTTCTTCCTTTGCTCATAAAACTTAGAGGTCTTTGTATTTTTTTGTCTTTAATTATTCCACCTCAATATGTGGTGTGAACCTTCCTATTGACCATTTGGATTGTCAATCTAAAATATCTGAAGTTCACAAAAAAATAAAACGTGAATTGAGAATTTCTGAACCTCGACTTCTTGCATAGTTGTTTTGAATATGCTACTACCCTCTTCTACATCTAAAAATTCGTGTATAAGGAACTAACATCAACTTTATAAAATTTTGTAAATCTGTAATTTACCACGTCTTCATTTAGATCGTATGGTAAAAAGAAGAGAGAAACATTTTTTGTTTCCTTCCTTATACATTGCACTAGAATCGAACAATTTGAAGTGTTTTTAATGTGAAACTGACACAATACCTTAGGAGTTAAGCACGTCTTCACAGAATTTCATTAATTTTTACCGCACGGATTGAAAGATTACAGTGTTCGAAGTACAGAACACGGTTAATTTTCTTTCCTAGGTTGTGTTGATTAGCAAACTTTGACTGTAGTTGGAGTTTTTGTTTTCGCACTACATAATGTTTAAGTTCATTACCATCCTATTAATGTTGATGTTATTTTTTTGTACACAAATTTTAAGAGGTAGACAAAGGGTGTAGCATAGTTGAAACAATTGTGGAGATTCAAAAGGAGTGGAGATTCAAAATTTACCAAATTGTGCTTTATTTTTTGATGACCTCATCATATTTTAGAATGAGAATTCAAATGGTCAATAAGAAGGTTTACACCACATCTTTTGATAGAGAAAATTAAATGAAAATAATATAAAGATCTCTAAGCTTTATGTTGAAAGGAAGAAGTTTAGTTTGTACCTTCCCTAACAATGTGTGACCATGTGTATGTGGAATTGACTTAGGTTAACCCCTAAAGGACCAAGTGTCCAAAGAGGGCTTTTTGAAAGTTCGGTCAAGTTCCTATGGTGTCAATTTCCAACATTCTTCTTTGAAATTTTTACTATAGAAAGACATTACCAAGACCTTAGTGGGAAAACAATTTTTTCCTAAATTGGACATTTGATGAAAAAATTATAGGGTTTTGAATTTTAAATGGGGAGGGCGGGCACCTTGGGCACCTCCAAAAATTTTTGATAGGACACTCTATTGAAAGTGAGATTTTAAGTACTCGCAAGTAATATTATTTCCCTTCATGTTGTCAAAAAAAAGTTATTGTCTTTAGTGAAAAATAGCATACCAACCCAAGTCAAACATTTTCACACATTGTCACTCATTGTGAAGCAAGATACCAAAAAACTTCTTCTTTTCCACATAAAACCTAGAGATCTTCATATTTTTCACTTTTTATTTTTTCCACAACAATATGTAATGTAAACCTTCATATTAACCATTCGGATTATCAATCGAAAACATATTAAGTTCAAAAAAAATAAAGTGTGAATTAACAAATTTCGAGCCTCCACTCCTTGCACACTTGTTTTGAATATGCTACACCCGGTCTCTACCTCTAAAAAATGGTTTGTAAGGAGCTAACATCATTCTTAACAAGATGGTAATAGATTTAGACCTTTCGTAGTGAAAATTTTTGACACCAAGTGAAGTCAAAGTCTGCTGATCCACTAAACTCAGGGAAGAAAATGAACCATTTGCTTGACTTCAAACACTATAATCTTTTAATCCGTGCGGTCAAAGTTTATGAAATTTTGTACATGTATTACTTAATAAGCCTTTATTGAGATCCTACGGTCAGAACTAAAAATCGAAGTTTTTGTTACCTTCTTTATTCGTTGCACTAGAATCCATTTAGTTTGAAGTGTTTTTGGTATAAAATTGTCACGGTACCTTCGAGGTTAATGTAGAAATTTTCACTAAAGACAAGAAATGTATTTTATCGATACAAAAACAAATAATATTACTTACTATTATTGACACCACTTGATTTTGATACAATCGCTAACAACTACAAAGGGATTGTACATCCACACAAAGGTTATTCTACAAACAACATAGTATAGAAGATCGATCAAGAATCAATCTGAAATTTGTATAGAAATAATTGATTACCTCAAAGTACGTTGCAGGTGTTAGCGGTACATACATCATTTTTTGATGGTGTTCAATATTAAATCACCAATCCGTTCTTGTTGTTGGACATGTTTTTCTACTCTTCCAAGAAACCTGCAAAATGTGCATAAAATTTTTATGGTGATTTGTTAAAACCATGTGATAAAAACTATCAAGTATCTTCGTATCATATACTATTAGCCCAAAGATTTATTAAAATATATAAAATGTTTATACACTAGAAATAACAAAGTCGAAAGTCAAAAGTAAAAATTGAACACATCACCTTGAAGCACAAGGTTTGAACTTGCATGTAAGATTTCCTTACAAACCTTAGAGGTCTCTTCTCCTCCCACTTTCAAAGGTGAGCTCTCTTGCAAATATGTTGAAGCCAAGTTAGTTTCTGTTTCATATACTAATTACTATGGGCTTTACGTGTGGTGTGCAGACTGGAGCAGGAACTTTGTACTAAGAAGGAATTTTTGAGAATAAGGTAAGCCTCTCTAAATTTGTTTCATTGCTAAATTAGAAATAGGCAACTCAAAGTTTAGGTTCATGATAGTTAGAGGTCAGTCAAATATTGGTTACACTACTGTAATCTATGAGCACACAAAAAAGACACCAAATGATATCAAATTCAAAAGAATTTTAGTGTTTATACATGATGGAAGACTACCGAGTGACATCAAAACCCACTACACTAAAATTGAGAATTAGTGATAAGCACAGTAAATGATCTAAAATGTTAATAAGTTTTTACTTGTGATGAATGTTTTTACCAACGATGTTTACAATGATTCTCCTCGTTGAATAGTATCAATAATTGTGCACATAGTAAAAACCTTCATCTAAAGTAAAAACTTATAGCATTTACAAATTAATTAGTGTGGTTACACTAATTCTCAATTTTAGTGTACTGATCAACTATTGAGTGACATGAAACCTACTACAACTGAAGCCGTGAGTGTAGCTACACAAACCAACCCACAAAATCCAAACTGCCACAGATCCAAACCCTAGCTGTCGCCACTAGGAACAAAACCCTGAACTAGAAAAACCTAGCCGCCACGTTCCCATGAGATCCCATGGAGTTCAATAGACTAGAGGTGTGCGCGCGCACACCTCCGAGTGCCGGTGCTCCTCCATCCAACACATCCAAAAAGGCACGACAAAGGAAAATCACCAGACATGATCAAAGGAGAATCAACATGCTCGAGAAAGGAGAATCAACAGACATGATAATCGTGCACCGTAGTAGACCTACTGGATCATGATAATTTGTGATCTACATCATGCAGGTTTTGGCTCGAATGTAGGAAGGTGCCGATGCGGATCATGAGCGCGGGCAGGTGCCGGCAGCAGATCATTTGAATACCGCACTGCGGTTCCAAGAACTGCTACGGTGCGACGTCATGAGGAAACTGCGAACCAGCTAACAAGCTCGCTGCAAACAGGTTCGGTGCACACGTCCTACACCGTTATGATGATGTCGCACTGTAGCAGTTCTCGACGCTTGTGCTGTGAATAGGTTCGGTGCGAATAGGTCGCTGCGAACCAGCTGACATGAGCGTTGCGCCTGTTGCAGGAAGTCTGACATCGCAGCAGTTCGCGGAGTCCGACACCGTAGCAGTTCGTGGAGTTCGACACCGCAGTAGTTCGTGGAGTTCGACACCGCAGCAGTTCGCGGAGTCCTTGTTCTGGCACGAGTCTTCACAGCTTCGGTGCATAGTATTCACAGCTTCGATGCGGTTCCGAGGTCTGCTGCCTATCAACTTGAAGAAGTATCTCGCGCTCAGGTCAGTGCAACGCTCCAGTCGGTACGTCCTGCAACAAGGCGCAGCGCTCGAGGATACGTTTGACATTGTGATCAGACATTGTGCAACAGGTCGCTCGGGTCGATGCAGCGCTCGGGTCAGACTTCCTGCAACAGGCGCAGCGATCGGTGCCAGCGCGGAGGTCGGTGTGAAGCGATTACTTCACGAACGTGAAGCGTGGAGGGAATCGAAAGGAGAAGCGGGGCACTTGCAACGCGAGAAAGGTGAAGCCGGGCACTTCAGGCGTAGCGATCGGAGGTCACTGCCAGCGCCGAGATCAATGAGAGTTTGCGGCATCAGGCGCGGAGGTCGGTGTGAGCACGCCGCCTCAGGCGCAGGGTCTGAAACTTCCCGATCCCTCTCCCCAACCCCTCTCTCAAACCCATCTCTTCCAAACCCTAGCCGCCCACAACTTCCCTCCCTCTCAACTCCCCTTCATTGTCCTCCCTCACAGCCTCTCTCACAGCCTTCCTCAGAGCCTCCCTCAGAGCCTCCCTTACAGCCTCTCACAGCCTCCCTCACAGCCTCCCTCACAACTACTGCCAGGGGTGTGCGCGCGCACACCCCTCGTAGGACTAGAGTGGATTGATGTCCTTAATTGATACCCGCATTTCCAAACCCTAATCCGAAATCCTAAATTGATACCCTCAATTGATACCTTGGTTGATAACCGAGTAGTGGTACCGAGTAAGTCATACCCTGCTGGTGATACACTTGTTATTGATACCCAAAGTACGTTGGTCCATAAATTATGTTGAGTATATCTCAACCAAAAATCATTAAAAATGCTTGTTTTAGTGCAATTGGCAAGGATGAAAACATGAAGATTTTTTTTGTAGCTTTGACCGTAGGATCTCAATTATGACTTATTAAGTAACACACTCACAAAATTTCATAAAGTTTGGCTGCATGGATTGAAAGATTATAATGTTTGAAGTAGAGAAAAGGCTCATTTTCTTCCCTGCATTTACTGGATCAGCAGACTTTGACTTCAATTGGTGTCTAATTTTTGCACTATAGAAGGTCTCAATTAATTACCATAATGTTAAGCACGCTATTAGTACCTTATGCACCAATTTTTAGAGGTAGAAAAGGAGTGTAGCATATTCAAAAAAATTGTGCAATGAGTTGAGGTTCAAAAATTCTCAATTCACGTTATATTTTTTTGTGAACTCCATATTGTTTTAAATGAGAATCCAAATGGTCAATAAGAAGTTTTACATCACATAATGTTGTAGGAAAATCCAAAAGTGAATCATACGAAGATCTCAAAGTTTTATGTGGAAAGGTAGAAGTGTTTTTGGTACCTTGGCTGAAAATGTGTGACAATGTGTGAAAATAATTGACTTGGATTAATATGCTATTTCACCAAAGAACTATCAACATGCTTAACACGATGGTATTGGATTTAGATCTTGTGTAGTGCAAAAGTTTTTAGAGGTAGACAAGGGGTGTAGCATGTTCAAAAAAATTGTGCAATGAGTGGTGGTTCAAAAATTCTTATTCCATACTAATAGTGACTATTGTTTTGTAATGATATACAGGTTTTTTGAGTGTTGCGTTATGGCACCACCAAATGTTGACGGAATCTGGGAAGGCCACGGCTGGAGGTACTCAGAGTGATACCGGACCAAGTTTGCCTTCCGTTCCAAGATCTAGTGTATCCGAGGACATCATTGCATTTCAGGGGGCCTTCTCCTTAGAGCGAGAGATGTCCTTCAATATAGAGGATGGTTTTTTCTACAATGATGATAGCGTAAGGCATACACGGGAGGGTGTTCCAGGCAATCATCGATATGTTGAGTGTGCATCCATTAACACCGAAGATGTGGAAGATCGTCCAGTGCAGGATCATGAATTGTCTGCTATGGTAGGTAGCACCATTGGACACGTGGAAGGAGTCGTTGCGCTAAAAGATGAACTCTGAGCCCTCGAGCTTTATACTATAGTAGAGCATGCACGCAATTTAGGTGGCAAGTACGTTAGTATAATGCAGTTTAAGATGTATCTATTGTTCGGTGGGTGGTATATATTTATATATTGGGTGGTCCATATGATATGTTTGATTTTAGAATCTCTCAGCAATAGTGTAGAATTGCTTGATAATGTATGTTTTTGCATATAAAATACAGTGAGGTACTTTACACTGTCTTAGGAAATTGCATATGTTTTTTTTTTATCTCTTACACATTGTATTTGTAGTGCAGTACTCTAAAATCCTATAATAACTCAAAACACATTTATAATCTCTTTGGGCACATGATTAAAATTTTGTAGCAGGATTTGCAAACTAGATTAGAAATCATATATTTTCTAAAGAAAGGTAGAAAATATAAAAAATATATCACTTATATGAACATGAAGAGGTCAATGTTTGACACGACAAACACCAAAATTTTGTGACAAAAAACAATCTAAACTCTTGCCAATTTTTGATTTTTTTAAAGTTAGGAGCAAAAAACTTGCGGCTTTCTACCAGCAACCAGTGCACTTGGCTAAGTGCATAATTGCTTAATTGCGTGTTGTATTACTAAATAAGCCTTTATTGAGATCCTACGGTCAGAACTAAAAATCAAAGTTTTTTTTTCCTTCTTTATTCGTTGCACTAGAATCCATTTTGTTTGAAGTGTTTTTGGTGTAAAACTGTCACGATACCTTAGGGGTTAAGATTGATTCTTGATTGATCTTTTATACGATGTTGTTTGTAGAATAACCTTTATGTGGATGTACAAACCCATTATTTAATTAGCAATTGTAACAAGTTCCAATGGTGTCAATAATAGCAAGTAGACAACATGGTTCATTTTCTTCCCTAGGTTCAGTGAATTCCCTTTGTTTCAGTTCACTTGGATTCAACAGATTGCATCACACATGATCTAGGTTCATTATCATCATGTGAAGAATGATTAGTTCCATTATTCACCAATGTTTAGGAATGCAAAAGAGGTGTAGCATATTTAACCCCTAATGGATCAAGTGTCAAAAATTGGCTTGTTGAATGTTCGGTCTGGTTTCTATGGTGTCAATTTCCAACATTCCTCTTTGAAAATCTTACTATAAAAAGGCTTTACCAAAACCTTAGTGGGAATAACAATTTTTACCTAGATTGGACATTTGATCAAAAAGTTATAGGGTTTTAAATTTATAATGGGGAGAGCGGGCAAGTTGGGCACCTCCAAAAACTTTTGCTAGGACACTCTGTTGATTGTGAGATTTTTGGTACTCAAAAGTAATATTACTTCCCTTGTTGGTGTCAAAATAAGTTCTTGTCTTTACTGAAAAATAGCATACCAACACAAATCAAACATTTTCAGACATTGTCAGTCAGTGATGGACAAGGTACCAAAAAAACTTCTTGTTTTCAAATAAAACTTAGATATCTTTTTATTTTTCACTTTATTGTTCCACAACAATATGTGGTGTAAACCTTCTTATTGACAATTTGGATTACCAATCTAAAATATATTAAGTTCACAAAAAATTACAGTGTGAATTGACAAATTCCGAACTTCCACTCTTTGCACATTTGTTTTGAATATGCTACACCTTTTTTCTCCCTCTAAAAATTGGTATACAAGGAACTAACATCATGCTTAACAAGATGGTTAAGGATTTAGACCTTCTGTAAAAAAAAAATTGACACGAAGTGAAGTCAAACTCAGCTGATCCACTACACGTGGGGAAATAAATGAACCATAAGCTTCACTTCAAACATTATAATCTTTCAATCCGTCCGGTCAAAGTTTATGAATGTTTTTTTTAATTATTACTTAATAAGTCATAATTGAGAACCTACGGTCAAAACTAGAAATAAAAGTTTTTGTTTCATTATTTGTTCGTTGCACTGGAATCCAACAATTTAGAAGTGTTTTTGGTGTAACACTATCATTGTATCTTCAGGGTTAAAGACTCCGTGCAAGGAGTTCATGTTCTGAAAATTCTTAATTTTCTCATTTCAAAGCAGTTTTATCAAAAGATCGAATATCATCATCATATTTTGAACAATAAATTTGTGTTTAAAAACATACATTTTATCAGATGAATGGTGTTTTGAAGGTTAACAATTAGTACATGTATTTTGACTAATTTGCAGCCATAATGTTCCTATTTTTTTTAACAGTGATAATGGAGAGCCGCACGATTCAGACTCCTTTGATACGGCCACACATCAAAAGGGACAATATGCCTTGTAATAGCTCTGTGGGGGCCCGATTAGTACGAGCAGCACGTGCAAGGTAAATTCAACAGAGATCTGTTGGGATCATGACTTCTGAATTGGAAAGGGCAGTAGAATTGCTTTCAAAAACAGGAGATGTGGTGGGCTTAGCAACGAGGGAGCATGCATTCAAAAGTGGCATGGAATTAAATGGGTCGAAGTTGTTCCCATTCGAGGTGGCGGTGCGTATCACTAGGGTAGATGATGCATTGCATTGGACCGGAGAGATTGTAGGAGAACGCCTTGGCATGTGTGTGGGCTTGATCATTCGTTGGCATCGATCTTTGCTACGTGTAGTGGCTGTAGAACTTGATATCACAGGTGTCCATGGTGACATTGGATCACAGATAGCGCCTGCAGTAGTGATGGCCTCAGAATTTGATTTTTTGAGTTCATCAACACACCAGGATCCACCCAGAGGTCTCGACGCAGTAGTCATGCTTCAAATGCCATAGATGAAAATTCGCCGTTTTCCCAATCTACACCCTCAAATATCCAAGATTTGCCCCATGTAGATGGATTTGCTTATGTTAGACCAGCACGTCGTCCATATTCTATGCAAAATAGGAGAAGGAGAGATACAAGGGAGCCATCATTGGCAGAAGCTGCACCATCTAAGGTATCGCTTAGAAGCGTGCAAATTGCAATGGCACAAGGAGGATGCAAACGTAATTGTTTGAAGGACATTCCAGCAAGGTATCTATTGGACATGCGATATAGTGCATGGGGTAGTGAGTTTTCAGTTCGAAGTACGTGGATGAGACAGATGCTGGTTTCTTTTTACACAAGGACGGAAGGAACTTGTCAAGACAAGTTTGTAACAAAGTTAAATGGGAAAGAAGTTTGCAATGCTTGCTACGCTCTTGGGGTTGGATATTCACAGAGGCGCTTTAAGCAATTGAAGAAGGACTGTCTAATATATGGAAGAGTGACATCGATTCACGGCAATACCCTTTCAGATCCGATAAGAGAGAGTACTAGAATGTCTGCAGCAGAGGCTTGCTTTAAATCGTTTGTCGATGAAGCTGGTTGTCCTCAACCTCATCGTTGTATTTGCCGTAAAAGTGACAACGAAGTGGTGCCTCTCATTCTCCTTCCTATGAATACAGCCAAATTTGATGTATTCAATTACGTGAACGAGGAGGTCAAGAGAATTTGTAATGGAGAAACCATTTCTATGAGTTCGTTCCGGAGGATGTGGCGCATCAAGTATCCCCACGTTCAGGTACTTCCGTTCTCGAGATTCTCAAAATGTTATCATTGTTGGGAGTATAAATGTGCCATGGAAGGAACCACCAATGCGGATGCAAGGATAAAGATAAAGGAGTTGTTTATGTTGCATCTGCGCAACCAGATGGAAGAACGTAGGCATTATTGGATATTCAAGAGGTCGTGTTATATTAGCCCTGAGTTGTACATGTGCATCATAGTGGATGGCATGGACCAAAACACGACCATGGTACCGAGGATGCGTCAGACTGTGAAGAACATTGAACATCGGTTTGTGAAGATCCATCTGTGTGGTGCTCTTGTACATGGGATTGGTTTATATTGCGACGTGTGGTTTGGGGCTCACCACAAACACGATAGCAATCAAGTCGTGAGTACATTGTTGTACGTGATTGGAGATGTGCTGCGGAAGAGGGGCTTTTTGCCACCAACACTGCGAATTTAGGCCGACAACTGCACGCGTGAGAACAAAAACATTTATATGTTTGCTCTATGTGCTACATTGGTGGGATTGGGGTTTTTTCAGGAGGTGGAACTATCTTTTCTTATAGTGGGCCATACCCACGAAGATATTGATCAACGCTTCAGTTGTATATCAAATACGTTGAAGAGGTCGGACGTCGACTCGTTGAAGGAAATGATTAGTCTTATAGAACGAGGAACCTCACCTACGGAGGCATTTGTTAGCGCCCGGCTGTTAGAAAATGTATGGGATTGGAAATTGTTCATAACTCCTCACTTACTGACATGTCAGGATTCATTGGTGGGCATAACATTTCCGCACCACATGCGATTCTATATGGACAATCGAGCAGGGACTCGTGAGGTTCGAGTACAACACAAGCATTATTGCAAGGATCCATGGGGACCGGAGGCAGGGACGAAAACTTTGAGGTCGTTGCCAAATAGAGATGAACGACCATCGTTTGCGGAAGTATTTGCAGCGGACGAACGGGAGTTGAAGGCGTTGGATGACTTCATTGCATGTAAACAAAGGTGCATTCAAAGGTTGCAACATGAGGATAAGAATCGTGAGGCAAAAGTAGAGGCTGAAAGATTGAAACTCTATTTAGCTGAATTTCCACACAAAGATCGTAGCAATGAGCATCGTACCTCACCGTTCTGGCCTTCAAAGTTCTCCAACACCGGACCGACAGGGAGCACATCTTTGGATGTAATGGATGGTGCAAGTGAAGAAAATCGTGAGGTAGATGTCGTAGAGTAGGTAGTGGCCATGCTTCCAAATGCCGAGGCTCGAGGATACTTTGGTCCTCGTAGAGGAAGACCCTCTAATCAAGCAGTGCGTAGGGCACAACAAATAGAGCGCAACTATGTTGAGGAACGCGCCGAAGAAGGAGCAATGTATGAAGGTAATCACGACCCATT
This sequence comes from Bryoerythrophyllum caledonicum, assembly GCA_963971425.1. Classification (NCBI taxonomy): domain Eukaryota; kingdom Viridiplantae; phylum Streptophyta; class Bryopsida; order Pottiales; family Pottiaceae; genus Bryoerythrophyllum; species Bryoerythrophyllum caledonicum. The sequence continues at coordinate 2,915 of CAXARX010000812.1, read as the reverse complement.
TCCACCATTTAATCCACAATCTGATATCCGTTGTGGACAGTTTGTAGCCTTGAGTGTTGATTGAGCAGAGATAGAAGGCGGTGTTCCATTCTATGTGGGGAAAGTGATTGAGGAAGGAAAAAACCGATGGAGACTTAAGATTAAGGTTTGTTGGTATTGGCCCATCATCCAAAGGGGGGTTGCTGATGGACATGGGTCTTCTGCACAACGGTATGCAAATTGCATGGATTCATTCTGGGAGCCATCTGGGGAGAGCCATAGTTGGGTAGACAAAGATGCATGCATTTTTTCATGGGTAGACACACTGGAAAGAACCATGTCCGGGGCCAGCGGGTGGAGAAAGCACAATGTATTTGGAGTGCAGGTTGAAAGCAGGATTCGCATTCTTCAATCGGCAAAGGCTCACATCCTATAATATATTGCAATGCAAACCGAAGCTATCAATGACGACCGTTTGCAAGCAGCCCTAAATTCTATGGAGTAGATAGTGTGCCTTTTTTAGGGTGTACTAGTTGTGTATGGTAATTGATATATAGTGTATGTGTAAGAGTAGTATATTCTAAGGGTGATCTAAGACGTTATGTCATTAATCCTTTAGAATAAAATTGTGTTTAATATTGGTGCTAAGTCCAATTGTTGAAGCATCTATATTTAGTTTTCACCATTGTATGCATTATGTAGTACGTAGAATATCTTTTAATCAATTGCCAACCCTTGCATAAAGTATGGTTTTTTGGATTACTCCTGTTTATATACTACAATCCTTCAAATCTATCTTTGAAATATTGTGAAACTATATTAAATACACATTTATCTTGTATTAACGAGGGGCCACCACAAATTAGTTGAAAATGCCAAAAAATCGCTTCCAATATGAACAACCATGATTGTACGTAATATTGTTGCAGAAGCTCAATTTTTTTTTCTTTGGAAAACATTTTTTTTGTTTGATTTTTTTTTTTTTTTTCAATTTTGCCACTTTTGTTCGCAATGGCCGCCGTTGTACCCAAGTGCACTTTTAAATGGCCAAGTGCATAATTGCTTAATTGCGTGTTATACATGTACAAAATTTCATAAACTTTGACCCTACGGATTAAAAGATTATAGTGTTTGAAGTCAAGCAAATGGTTCATTTTCTTCCCTGCGTTTAGTGGATCAACAAACCTTGACTTCAGTTGGTGTCAAAAGTTTTCAGTACAAAAGGTCTAAATCTATTACCATCTTGTTAAACATGATGTTAGCTCCTTAAACACCAATTTTTATAGGTAGAGACCGGGTGTAGCATATTCAAAACAAGTGTGCAAGGAGTGGAGGCTCAAAATTCGTTAATTCAGAGTTTAATTTTTTTTTAACTTAATATGTTTTTGATTGATTATCCGAATGGTTAATATGAAGGTTCACAACTTTTCCTTGTCCAGTGGACATGGTCTTAGTAAGTGGAACGAACAGACACTTTACTCACGCCGCCCCCTTCAGGGGCCGGAGTTATTCTTCTTTATGAAGGTTTACATTACATATTGATGTGGAGAAAATAAGAAGTGAAAAATATGAAGATATCTAGGTCTTATTTGGAAAACAAGAAGTTTTTTTGGTACCTTGCCCGACAATGAGTGACAATGTGTGAAAATGTTTGACTTGGGTTGGTATCACTAAAGACAAGAACTCTTTTTTGACAATATGAAGGGGAATAATATTACTTGTAAGTACTGTAAATCTCACTTTCAATTGAGTGTCCTATCAAAAGTTTTTGGAGGTGCCTGAGGTGCCCGCCCTCCCCATTTAAAATTCAAAATCCTATGACTTTTTCATCAAATGTCCAATTTAGGTAAAAATTGTTTTCCCACTAAGGTCTTGGTAATGCCTTTTTATAGTAAAAATTTCAAATAAGAATGTTGGAAATTGACACCATAGGAACCTGACCGAACTTTCAAAAAGCCCTTTTTGGACACTTGGTACCTTAGGGGTTAAACTTGTATAAAAATAAATGTTTACCTCAAGATACGTTGCAGGTGTTAGCGGTACACGCATTGATGCTTGATGGCGTTCAACATTATATCACCATTCCGTCGTTGTTGTTGGACATGTTTCTCAACCCTTCCCACTTTACCTGCAACACATGCATAAAGTTTATATGGTAAACTATGTGATAAAAAATCCTATATGTATCTTTGTATTACATATAGCTTGATATTTTAATATAATATATTGAAAAAATTAACATATGGAGGTCCAAAGTTCTTAAAGTCAAATTTTTACTAGTAAACTTGAGGCACAAGGTTCCAACATGGATAAAAGGTTTCTATGCAAACCTAGAGGTCATTTCTCTTCGCAGTTTCTAAGGTGGGCACTCTTGCAATCAAAACCTCAAGGCTATGTGCATTTTTACTTCATTCACTAATTTCTGTCAAATTTGTATACTGTGTAGATTGGAGGAAATTTGCACATCGAGGAGATTTTTGCAAACTTGGTAAGCTTCTAACTTTGTTTCAATTCTGAATACGAGGAACTCCAGGACACTTTTCATGATGATTGAAGTTCAGACAGAATTACGTTAGTGTTAGCTGAGTACCAATATTTGAATACACAAATAGAAACACCAACTAGAGTATATTCAAAATTGCAATTTCAAGAAGAAAACATGATAGCAGTCAACAACTAGAGAGTGCAGGCATTGTTATACTGGAAAAATGACACCAAAACCTCATAAAGTGAGTATAAAGAGAGCTCGTAGTATTGCAGAAAATCCTCAATATGGCACATCAGCGCACTACTTGAAACCCTAGCCTCTACACACAAGAACCCAAACCCTAGCCTCTACACACAAGAACCCAAACCCTAGCAACAAAACCCTAGCCGCCGTCACCAAACCCTAGCCACCGCCGCCAAATCCTAGCCGCCGCCATCAAACCCTAGCC
>CAXARX010000811.1:0-44438 GCA_963971425.1 Bryoerythrophyllum caledonicum | reverse complement strand
CTTCCTTGTTACTTCTAGAGTGACTTACACGTTAATTTTTTAATTTCTTTTCTTTTCTTCTTCTTCCTTATTCCTTCTTGCTTCAATAGTGACTTACACGTTAATTTTTAATTTTTAATTTTTTAATTTTAGTTTTTTTAAAAGGTATCTTGTATTGTGAATCTCAAAGCTTTCCCTCTATCCAACCCACCAAATTTATTTATTTTTCCTTCTCCCCTTCTTCCTTCTTTCTTCTTCCTTGTAAATTTACCAGTAACTTATAAGTTAATTTTTTTTATTTTGTTTTATTTTTTTAATTTTGGTTTTTATTTTTTGGGTATTTTGTATTGTGATTCCAAAGGTTCACCTATACCCAACTGACCAAAAAATAAAATTAAAAAAACAAATATTTTTCCCTTTTGGTTGATATATATTCTAAATTCAAAGGGTTCACCACTACACATGCCGGGAAAAAAATAAAAAATAAAATTTAGTTTCTTTTTTTGGGTTGGATATATGACTACGTATTCTGAATCTCAAGGATTCACAACCAAGTCTAAAAAATACCCAAAAAAATAAATTTATGAACTTTGTACTTTACAACCCTATAGGATTCACAACCAAGTCTTAAAAAAATACTTTATAATGTTCTTTTATTTTCTAAACTTTATTCTTGTACTTTCAACCCCAAATACATTGTTGTATAAATCTTCAAATATCATTTTGTTATGTAATTCATGAATGACCAAATGTGATCAATTAAAATGAGATGTACCTCCCAATTTTTTTTCAATACAAGTTTGCTAAACCTCAATTTAAATATTGATCACTTCCAAAATTTGACCCCCCTAGATTTCAAAACATCAAAATATATGTTCCATCGACTTCAAGTGCAATTTGAAACCTCCAAGTGCATGAATATTTAATTCGGTGTTACAAGAGAAATTTCAGACCAACAACATAGGTTATACGAGTCTATACATTAAATTAGCACATTTGTTTGTTTGTTTGGTTTGCTTTTACTGGTTGAGATATCATGGACCGAGTGTTCGTTGAGAGCGTTTTTGATACCGTTGAAAAGTTCGTCACGAAGAGGGGTGCATGGACTTTGTTTCACGGTGCTTGGATGTGCGATGTGAAAAATATGAAAATTTAAATTGAAATAAATACATAATCCATTTTGACAATCAATTCTTTCACTTGAATTGCAAACGTGGAGACTAAGGATGACTCAATACATTGGGTGGTGACCTTTTCACGCAAACTAGATAAACATATTTAATATATTGCTTGACCTTTTATATTAATTGTGGGAATGACACCGGTTATATTGGTAGTTGTTTGAATAGAAAGGTTTCAAATCTATACTCAATCTTGTTGGGCAATGTATATTGTAATTGTAATTGATATGAATTTCTTTGGCGTTGCCTTCAAATAATTATGATAATTCCAAACTTGCACCAAAATTTAGGAATATGTTTTTGGTATGTAATGTACACATGCACTTGTTCGAAGATTTGGGAAAGCTGCACGGGAAGGTGATGGAATTGCGACGGATTCAAGCACGCCTGTCGTGAAGGAATCACTTGTCGTGTTATGTTGAGCCGGTAGCTGGATTGTCAATGCGTTGTAGCAAGGGTTTGCGAAAGCTAGGGTTTGCCATGGTCAATTGATCCCGTGGAAGGAGCTGCTCCTCGCGTGAAGCTGCAGGGGAGATTTGGTTCCTGAAAGCTGGTCGGAGATTGGGTGGGGGTTTCAGGATCGGAGCTCCACTTTCGGCAACAATGAGATGCGGGTGCGCTCCTTGGTTGAATCATTGTTTTGGTTTTCTTTACGCGGGAGTCATTCGTTTTCGTTTCAGAGTTTGATGTGTCGATCATATCCTTCGTAGGGTTCTTTACTGGGCAGGGTTTGGAGGAATCACTATGACCCCAAACGCTGGGACGCAATTCGTCGCCATCGTCGATGCCTTGGCGGAGTCCAGCCGTGTATTACAGCCGTGTATTGCTGCTAGACGAGCTCACCACTTTCCTGGACGATATCTTCAGTGAACGGTGGTTTGAGGTAGTTTAGGGTTTACATCCACAAGCAACAATAATGACCCCAAAATGGTGCTCCAGTTGCTCTGTAAAATCCTTGACGAGATTTGGGACCTTGGGTTTCTGGACGTCCAGAATTTATTCTCGGCAGTCCAAACGGATGTGAGATTTGCAGAACTTTAGAAGGTCTGATTGTACGCTCAGCTACTTACTATACTACCGGTAGTTGGACTAGGAGGAACGGATTTTGGCTGACCAAGATTTCTATGATATGTAAAATTGGGCTTGGAAGATTTAGTAGAGGTGACTCGGGATATCTCCCTTCTCTGCGTTGTCTTGAAATAGCTCCACGTTTTAGAGTGTTTTATGTTTTTAACAGATTTTCCTTGCTCCTCTCCCCAGGTTTCGGCCTTGGAAACTTCTAGAATCACAGTTTGTGTCTGTTCGAGTGTGGCGGTTCTGAACCACTTTAGGTTTCCGAGATGGCGAAACACTACGACGATGACGAAGCGGAGGAGGTTGACGAGGAAGAGGCGGAGTTGGAGGAGGTAGAAGAGGAGGAAGAGCCCGAAGAAGAAGAGGAGGAAGAAGAGGAAGAGGATCGAGGCCGGAAGCGGAAATACAAGGTCTGTTCCCTGAATACAGAGTCTTGTGATTGACAGAGTTTTAAATTGTACTTCATCATCCGATTTTGATTTTGCTGGTGCAAGACTCCATCTGTTGTTCCACACCTCACGAGAATCCTCGGCGCTTTCGAGAGCTTTTCATGCATAAATAAGTGCGTGAGCGCTTCACTATGGAAGGTGCTGGAAAATCTTCTATTTCACTAGCAGATATACCCGTGGCACTGCATTTTATGTTCGCAAAATGTGCTTATAGTTCTACGTTGCTCGTTATTCAAATTTTGGCCTTCCAAGATCACTAGTCGTCCTCTTACAATTCGAGTAGCTCTTTTGCTGTACACTCACCTAGGTGTGTTAGAGAGGTTGCTTTCCTGGGTTCGTTGCAGTCAGCAACATTATCACTTTATAAGTCGAGTTTGTGAATCGAACTCGGAGGTTAGTTTGTTCCCATGTGATGAACTACCGATTCGCCAACTTACTCCTGAATTGGGCATACTCAGGGTTCACAATTCATAGACGACGTCGCGGAGGAAGACGATGACGATGATGAGGAAGACTTAGCACCGAGGAAGCGACGCCAGCAGCGAAGGGGTCTGGAGTTTATAGACGATACCGCAGCTGTGGCAAGTGATGAAGATGAGGAGGAAGAAGACGAAGAAGAGGGTGCTGGTTTTACTCAGTCTGTTGTTGATGTTGTAGATACGACTCAGCATTTAGTTTTATCTATTCGTTGGAATGTAATGTGGTTTCATCTCATCTCAAAGCTATGGTGCAGATTTCATTGAACGGGGAGATGTTTTACCGGATGAGGAAGAAATTCGCCGGCCTCATCATCGATCGGCTATACGTGACGATGCCCAAGAAGATGTTGAAGGTCTCGAGAGATATATTCAGCAGCGCTATGGACGGCAGGTAATATCATATTTTATGCAGACGGGATTGCATTCACGACCGACCCTCCATTTCCTTTGTGTAGTGTCTTGTCTAAGAAGTTTTCGTTAATTTACTTGGGGTCTAGTATTTCATGCTGCATCCTGAAAGCGTATACCTAAGAAAATAACATTCCCGTCGATTGTCGGTTTCAGGAGTACGAAACGTATGATGAAGCCGAAACCACCGAGGTGGAGCAACAGGCTTTACTTCCTTCTGTGAAGGATCCGAAGCTGTGGATGGTCAAGTGTAATGTATGGATCAAACACCGAACTCTTTTGACTGAGACTTGATTTTGTCGCATTTAATTCAATTTTATCAAATGGTGGATATTGTCTCAGTGCCTTCAACTCAATTATCGTGTGATAATAATATTCGCTGTTTGCAGCTTGGACACGAGCGTGAAGCAGCAATTTGTCTCATGCAAAAGTACTTAGATCAAGACCTTCAGGGTCAGCCACTCTTGATAAAGTCAGCAATTGCTTTGGATCACTTGAAGGGATACCTGTACATAGAATCTGAGAAAGAAGCTTACGTGAGACAGGTATGTACGCACATCTCTCGACCTTATTTCAGGGAAGCCGATTAGCAGGAAACAGTGATTAATGTCGGGGGCGTATTCTATGCTACAAGGTTTTTTTCTCTTCATGAACTCTACAGAGTTTATTGTTTCTGTTCACTTGAAGCACGATTACACCTGCAATTTTTTCGCTGACGTTGAAGTAGATTGCGGAGTCCAGGAACAGACATTGATTGTATGATGTATCTGAGGCAGGCCTGCAGAGGAATGCGGATGATTTATAGTCAAAAAGTCACCTTGGTACCAATCAAAGAAATGACAGACGTTTTAAACGTTGAGAAAAAGTCGGTGGACATTGATCAAGACACTTGGGTCCGTGTAAAAATTGGCATTTACAAGGGTGACCTTGCCAAGGTACTTTGCAAAGATCCGTTATTATGAATGTTTTTTGTGAATCACGTGTATTTTGCATGGTCACATCTGATTCAACTTGGCCTAACTATCTAGCAATCTTAACAATTGATGGGTCTGGCCGTTTACATCCGGTCTTTGACTTGCTAGATTCCGGGCTCGGAGTGGAAGTGAAGCGATTCTGCAAGATTTCATGAATTTGAGATTACGCCGTCTATTTTGCAGGTGGTAGATGTAGATCATGTGAGATCGAGAGCTCAAATTAAACTCATTCCAAGAATTGATCTTCAAGCCTTGGCTGCTAAGCTTGTAAGCAACCGATGCTACCCGGACTGTGACTGAAACTGATTATGTTGTCATTAATTGGAGGTGTGAAATTGCTGTCACTCGTAAGTTTTTGCGTGAATGAAGGATCTTAACGTTTTGCTGTTAACGTGGGTGCTGATGCAAATGTTACTCAATAGTCCCTTCACAATACTCGTGTGTGGTGATTGTAGTGAGAACTTAGTTCTGAATTGAGTTTCAGATGTTATGCAAATGTTTGATAAGCGTTACGTATGTTGCTAGGAAGGGCGAGATGATATGAAAAAACGGCCCAAGCCCGCGCCTCGATTTATCAGTATCCAGGATGTAAAGTACGTGAATTGTTGTGTGGCTGCAATGGGGCCCTGAATACACTGTTGTTTCTTGTGTGTATGAATAGCAGATAGTTCAGTGGTGTTGGAATTTATTTATTGCTTGAGCTGTTGAAGTCTTGTATCTTCTACTCTGCAAGGGTTTTTGGCTCTTGTTGCAGTCTTTAGAGCTCCTACTCGTGTTTTCTTTGCTGTGATTATCTCTTACAACATTCATGTCGATTAGGGATTTGAGAATACCCGTGGAGCGCAAACGTGATGGATCCACCGGGGAGCTTTTTGACCAGTTCGGAGGGATGATGTTCAAAGATGGTTACCTCTACAAATATATGTCTTTAAAGACTATAGATGCAAAGGGTATCGAACCTTCACTGGACGAACTGCAAAGATTTCAGAAACCAGGAGAAGATGGGGTGGACGACCTCGGTCTTCCGGCTTCAGCAGTCAAGAATCGTGCCCAGTTCATGAAAGGGGATGCTGTTGTTGTCATTGAGGGTGACTTGCGAAATCTTATGGGGGTGGTTGAAAAAATGGACGATAATAATGTGTACATTGTGCCCAACGTTAAGGGTTTGAAGGTATGTCTTTCACGCTTATCCCAGAACTCTTAATTTTTCTGAACGAGCAAGAAGAAATGCGATAGTCAGTTGAATATTAGTATCATATCACGCACATTTCCTTTCCTTCGCTTATGTTTCCTCTCGTTCGATTATCTTATGGCTAATAGCACAATGTTTTATTACAGGAAACCTTAGTGTTCAAGGACAAGCAGCTTCAGAAGCATTTTAAGACCGGTGACCATGTTAAGGTTATTGCTGGCACCAATGAAGGGGCTACAGGCATGATTGTGAAGAATCTGAACAATGTGGTTACCATTCTTTCTGACACAACTCGGGAAGATGTGAGCTCACTCGTACTCTACTATTTAGACACCATGATGTATGACGTATTTTATGTTTTGTCCGATAATCTTCACCCGTTCCATCTGGATGTGTGGTTGTTGCTTTGATTATTAGAACTTGAAAATCTGATAGTGGTCGAGACTTATGGGAATAAACGAGGGGCTGATCTGATATTCTATGAACGAGTAACCTCAATTCTGTGACTTAGATTTCGAGCCATAATGTTTGACTTCAGGTTTCTTACATTATCGATTAACCAAAAACATCGGGTATCCATGTTATTGCAGCTTCGCGTCTTCGCCCACAATATAGTTGAGAGTTCGGAAGTCACCTCTGGCATAACAAAGTTAGGGGATTATGAATTGCATGATCTCGTCGCTCTCGAGTAAGTCCCCACATCCTTTCATGCCAACGTAAGAGATAACGTGAGTCTTTACACTCCTGATCAGTTGGCTAGTGCGGCAACCAAAAATGACAGCGATCTGTATAATAATGTGATGCAGTTGTGTTGCATTCTCTGTGCATTGTGCTTTCCATTGATTTATTTGCAATACTAAAGAGATGGCGTGTTTTGGCTCTGCAGCCAATCAACTGTTGGAATCATTGTCCGGGTGGAGAAGGATTCCTTTCAAGTATGTGACTATCTTCCCTTGTGGTTTTCTGTAACTCAGTTTCAATTTTTGAATGAGAATAGAATTCCGTACAGATGCCTAAAACAAGCGTTAGATTTTCCTATATCGCTTATTTTATAATTCACTTTGATCAGATCTGTGAGGGTAATTCTCTCATCGTGTCTTGTAGATTCTCAAGGGCAATCCTGAAAGGACTGAATTACTGGTGGTGAAACCAAGGGACATCCGCAGAAAGGTCTTCGATAGAAAAGTCAGTACGCAAGATCGTGACATGAATGTAATTAGTATGAAAGACATCGTACGAGTTCTGGATGGCCACTATAAGGTAAATCAGGAATTCATCGAGTAAGCTTGCTGTGGTTGGCTGTAAGATTACATGTCATCTTAAATACCTGTAGATTTAATGAATGAAGTGCCTGATTTGTTGAAAGTGAAGAGGAGGCAACCAATCGGTGACGCATTTTGGCATCTAGTTACAAGGTGTTAATGTCCGTTTCTATGTTGCTTTAGTAGACATTTGACTCACATGTTGCATTGGGATGGATGGCTTCTTCGAATAATGATTCTTGTGTACAGGTTTAATATCTTGGCCAAACCGTTGTTTTTGATCTCCACGATAAAGTCGGCACTGCAATGCTTCTGAATCTGAGTTCGTTTAACATTTGCAGGGGAAACAAGGGCCAGTTGAGCATATTCACAGGGGCCTCTTGTTTATACATGATAGACATCATTTGGAAAACGGAGGTTATTTGTGTGTTAAAGCACGCCAGTGTACAGCATTAGGTGGATCCCGAAATGGAGGTGACAGAGTAAGTTTCTGCCATGAATTATCTGCATGGCGGGCTTTCTTTAATTTTGAATGTACTTTAGAAATCTTGTGTAGGGTCAGTAGTTGTCATGTTCAGTTTGAAGTTGTCATGTACCATGAACCGGCTGTTGGAAGATATAATTCCTGCAAATGTGCAGGCTAGTTCAGTGGAAACAAGGTTGCAGCGTTTTTTTATCTGCCGATTGTTTTCTATTGAAGGACATGTGCTGTTCATTTTCTTCTGCAGAGGAATGGTGGACCAGTGTCAAGTCTGAATTCTCTAAATCTCAACGGGAATGTCCTTCAGTCTCCACGGAGAGACTCTTCCTATGCCCCTCAAGGCGAGTGCGGTGTTTAATTTGTGTTTTGAGCATACGTACTTTGTTGCTGGTTTATCTTTATTTTTGTTTTCAATCGTTTTTGAATATCGAAAAATTACAATGAGGAATCTGCCTGAGACAACCTTTGAAGAGGAGATTGTCCTGCCGACTCGGTATCACCAAGGATAGTCTTCTCGAGCGAAGTTCTTAGCAAGCATCGGGATATCACGCAGGTGGTGGACATGGCGGTCGTGGATATGGAGGTGGAAGAGGAGGGGGAGGTGGAGGTGGAGGTGGAAGTGGAAGGAGGGAGGATAGCCTTGTAGGACGGTCTGTGAAAATTCGATTGGGACCTTTCAAAGGATATCGAGGTCGTGTTGTGGATGCCACTGCTTCAACTTGTCGAATTGAGCTGGAGTCACAAATGAAAGTTGTTACAGGTGCGCTCTATTTTCAAATCTAGAGTATACTGATACGATGTAATTTTTATTATTGCTATCCAACATGTAAGATACAGATGAGTCCCAGTTCAGAGGTGCTTGGGACTTCAAGGGAAGTTCGCAGGGACATGGTTCGGCATAAGCTTACCGAAGCAATACACGTTATTGTGCATGTTATTGAGATGGTTGCTTGTTTCGCTGTAGTGAGAAGAGACCAGTTATCGGAACCTGGGGAGACACAGACAGGGTTTTACAGCAACCATCGGTAAGTTCCATAATGTAGATGCGTTCGTTTTTTCCAGCAGAAGGCATTATCTGCGTCACATTCGTGATTATGAGAGTAGGAAAACGAAGGTAGTATCCACTTGATGATCGTTCACCTGTGATACTGACTTTGATTTGGCATCCTGGACCATAGGGAATCACCTCGTTATGGAGCTGGCAGTGAGACTCCAATGCATCCATCCAGAACACCTATGCATCACCCTGCTTATATGACTCCCATGCGGGATCCCAATTTTGGTATTCTAATCACTTTATCTCCTATTGCAAGTTGCAATTCACACTTAAATGTCTTTGATTGGGGTAGTGAAGGTACTACAGGGGAAGTAGTGGATTGTGGAACTAATTGTGGGAGTCTCCTACAATTTCGTAACCAGAATTTTTTTGTGCATGCGTTGCAGCCACTCCTAGTCACGATGGCATGAGGACCCCAATGCGCGACAGAGCGTGGAATCCTCATACTCCAATGACTCCGCATAGGTACTTTCATATGTGTCATACGTTAGTCTATCTAATTAATTACTTGCTCGACCGATATGCATGCCATCAATAAGTGTCGCCAATTACATATTCTTACCCGAGATGCATCCTGTTACGTGAATGATTCTAACTAAGTTACGGTTTAGAATAGGAATGAAAGTAGGGAGCTGTTTCATGAGCTCGTGCAAATTGATTGATGCAGACTGCCATTTGTACTGATAAATTTTCTTCGGTTGTCTGCTCATTTGGATATGCATCCTGTAACTTAGGTTTAGGTTAAGTTTTTCTAAGAGTATTCTCTTCTTATATAAGTGTCAATGCTGTTTAAAATGTTGCGCTTTTTTGCCTCTGTTGCTTGTGTAGGGGCAACGCTTGGGATGATGCCAACCCCAGCACTTGGGATACTCACACATCCCCTCCGCAGTATGAGGTTTGTCACCATTTTTTGATCCTCACTAAAATGCTGGGTGGGTCGTGTGCTCCGTATTGCGTGGCATTTGCTTTTGCTTCGAATGTTTGTTTGTGTCACTTTCCTTTTTGATCTCCAGGGGGGGATGTGGTGAATCTTTTTATGTCATCCCTGATCAAACGTCACCTCGTTACCGCAACGCCTTTCTCCTGACGTCGGTGTATTGTCTTGGACACTTGCTATGCAGATTGGTACTCCTGGGGGAAGGCCGTTTGAAGCGCCTACACCAGGGAATACATGGTCTGCACCAACCCCTGGTGCTAGCTTTAGTGAAGCTGGCACTCCTACTGAGCCCGCTATATCTTACGGTACCCTCGTTTTACAATCTAATACAAATATTCAATCGTCCCTTGCATTTTGTTTTGTGTTCCCCCTCGAATAGACTGGTTGTTGAATTGGTCCGGGTGTATTACTATCCTTCTTCTTGATTACCGTCTGTGCTTCTCCTAACCAGCTCCTCATTCTTGCAGCTGCTCCAAGCCCTTATCTTCCAGGAACACCTGGAGGGCCTCCTATGACCCCAGGTGTTCCATCATACCTTCCAGGCACTCCTGGTGGGCAGCCTATGACACCTGGAACTGGAGGATTGGATCCTACATCCCCCGCAATTGGTGAGCATTTCAACAGTTGTTTGACGTACAAAGACCCTGTGTCACTGGTCTTTTTATTTAGTCTTTTTTCGAAATTGAGGATATACGGTCTTGCGAGAATTTCCTTAATCTTAAGGGGGTGAAAGACGAGTTCGAAGTTTGTTTCAGGGTTTTGGTTTATTTATTTATTTCACTCGTACTGATTTTCTTCTTCACTTGCTCTTCAGGTTCTGGAGGTGGTCTAGATACTGAAGGTGGATGGGCGATGCCCGACATACTCGTTACTATTCGGAAGATTGGAGAAGAACCTCAACCCGCTGTTATTCGCGAGGTTACGCTTGTAAGTGTCGCTGTATGCACTGATTTTGTTTGTGTTTGTTCCACGATGATTGCCAGATAAGTTCAGTCGACAACGTCCTCGTAGTACTCTTTGAGTCTAATTGTACGAAAAGACAGCAAAAACCCAAATCATACTGAACGACAATTGATTGGAATAAGGTGTTAGAGGCATGTTTCTTGAGCTTACTTAAAAAAGAGATTCGATAGAGAAGCTTTTTCGGCAGTGTTAAGTTCGAATTTTAAGTGTTCATGTTCTCAACTTCACTTTTCGGTGCACCTTCAGGATGGTTCTTGCAGGGTTGCTCTGGGCTCATCGGGTGATGGCGATGCTGTGCTGGTTAGCCAAGTCGATATGGAACTCGTCCTTCCCAAGAAGACTGACAAGGTCAAGATTGTTTCCGGTGAAAATCGTGGATTGACTGGAAAGCTTATGGGTATTGATGGAGCAGATGGTATCGTGAAGTTGGATGAATCGCTCGATATTAGAATATTAGATATGAGTAGTCTAAGCAAGATTGCCACTTAGATTTAGAAGATCGAAGTTCACGTGGTACATGCAGCTGTGAAAATGAAGTCTGTTATCTGGAATTTACATAATGCTAATTGGGAAATTCCAATGGGTTAGCATGCACACTTCGGTGGAACGAGATGAGCAAGTATCCAAGCTTTGTCATTTTTGTCAGCAGTTTCCGAAATATCCTAGGGTGTCTCGAGAATGGATGATTTGAAGTGCTGTTTGGAAGAACATTTGGGAATTGACATACAAATGAAAGTTTGTAGGATTTGAATTTTAGATTCCATCCGCATGGTTACATTCACCAATGCCATCGCCAATATTTTATTATATGCCATCACCAATATTTTATTATCAGGGAAAATTCCAAATCCCTTCTAAATTTGATGACAAACTAACTATCAACATTTCGGGAGTAAGAGCTGGGAATGGATTTTGAAATGAGATTTTCTTGATATTGTGACTTGTGTCCTTGAAATTGAATCAAAAGCAAGCATCAAATGGAGGTAGGAAGTAAAGTGTTCCAGTGTGAAAGCACTTTAGAATAGGTTAATGGTTTTTCAAATGAAAGAGGTGGAATGTTTATCCCTCCAATGTTCATTTAGAAGATTTTCAAGTAATCCCTTTGAGTATTCATTTAGAGTTTTTGGAGTGTATAATAATTATATATTTTTAACACTCCTTAGTCCTCACTTGACATAACATCTATCCAAGAATTTATACAATATCATACATTGTAATTTCCGTTATCTTCATAAGATATATTGTTGTTGCGTCATTTGGGAAAACCTTAATGAAGATCAAAGACAAAACCACAGCTGAGAAGAGTGCGATACCTTTATTAGTTCATCGTCATGGTAAAACCCAAAGAAAATATCCATTGAAGAATAGCAAAAGTTTCTTAAATTTTCAAGAAGGATATACTTTTTTAATGTAAACCTAAATAAAAGAGGTGGTCATATTGTAATCCAATACATGCCACTTGTTGTCGCAAAAGCTATTTAACAACTTTATCGATCTGTACAAAAACCAAAGCCTCTCATTTGTGTAGAATTTTGGTCTAGTGATGAAACCATTGGTACTCCCATCCTTATAGCTAATTAGAATTTGTGGCGGAAATGGAGAATACATGGTTTGCATGCATGTAATGGTGGTGTCTTCAGGCAAATATCATTTTTGTTGGTTCGCCTTGAAAACGAAATACATTCTATCTTGTTATACTCATCAAATTTCTAGTTTGGCAATTTGAAAGATTATTTTCATCATGTTTTTTTTTATCCTCTTGGATTGTTTGTGGTTGGAGAGTCAAAGAATTCATCATAAGACTTACTAGAGGAAGTATCCTAAGCAATATATGTTTCTACCGTTGTTGCAACATTTGGGATTTCTATATGAAGGTCAAGGTCAAAACCACAAGTGAAGAAAGAAATGTGCAACACCTTTATCAATCCTTTCTCATGGTAAAACCCAATGGGAAGATCCATTGGAAGATATCATAGGTTTCTTAAATTTTCAAGAACCATATCTCTCCATTGGAACACTTGCACTATTCACATGGTGTGTCCCTTCTTTTCTTCTCCTTTTTCTTGTAAGATTTGGATCAACACACTTGAGAAGAAAAGAGAGGAAAATTGAAAAAAAAAAATGAAAAAAAAAAGGTCAAATAAAATTCAAGATTTGGATCTACATACAATGTTGATTTAAATTTGAAGAGATAAAAAAACCAAAAAAGACTAAAGAAAAATTAGATATGAATCAAGAATATAATATATAATATTTTAAAAATAATAAATTTAATTATTTTAAAAATGATTAAAAAATAATAGAAGATAATAAAATTTAAAAAACACTTGACATGGTTACCCAAATTAATTTGTAAATTTTCTCATTTTTTCCCATTTGGCATTTTATTGCTTTTGGAAGCCAAGTGCATGATTATATGTTCAAGTGATTATATGCATAATTTTTACACGTGATTTTGTAATTTTTTGTTATAATAAGTAATTACTTCCATCAACTACTAGTTGTGGAAAATAAAGAGACTGAAGTCTTCGTGACCCTGTATTTCTAGTGGCCACCGAAATTGTTGTAGGTGTGAAATTTGAAATGATTTAAGTACTTAAGATAGAGAAAGAAAACGAGAAAAATATGAAAATCACACGAGCTGAAGTTATAACAAAAAATGAAAGGGAAGTCATAATTCACAAAATGAAATCACAAATCTAAAAGAAGAATAAGGAAATAAAGCAAAACAACATGGTTCAAATGTAACAGTGGTCAATGTAGTCTCATGCTATCTTTCGAGGAAGATATTCAAGTATTTTGAGAATCAACATTACTTACATGTTGGGGTGAAATTGCTAATAATTTTATTTTTAGAAATTTCAACTTCTATCACTTATTTTCTATAACAGTTTTAAATGATGTATACTAGCATCTCAAGGTAAAAAGAGCTTCTTTAGAAGTTTTAAGGGAAACATGGCAAAATTTATTGTGCTTTCAATTTGTAGTGCACTAAACCAAGTTTTAAATATGGCAATATTTGAAATTCATTTAAAAATAAAATGGGAGTTGATTTATTCTTGAAATTGTATAGTAATATACTATATGTAGCATATTACAACTTTTGTAGATCTAATTTTGGATGATTCTTGTTGATGTTCATAGTATGTCTATTTGACTGTAAAGGATTCAAATCAATACTGCGTTTTGTTAGTTGTTGTAAACGTTAATGAAACTTTTATTTTTTGTTCCACATATGAATTGAAAGCCTTCCGAGTATACAACCCTATCTCCATTTAAATATTATAGCTTGTAGATGTCATGGCAACATATTTGCACAAATTTGACCACCCAAGACTTGCAAAGTCACGGCATATAGGTACTTACATGAGTTCACCAAATCATGGCATATTCATCCATAAAATTCCACATGTTAGTTTTAATAATACATTTGTGCAACTTAAATTATTTCTTATTGAGCTCCGCATTAATCTTTGAAGGTTTAAAATGCCCATTTGTGGCCAATAAAATACAATGTATATTCTTGTATTTAGAATGGATTTATACCTTTGATGGATTTGACATCAATAAAGAAATTTAAGTTGAGATCAATAGAATTCCAATAAACTATTCAAATCTCAATTGAAAGCTTTTTACTTGTATCAAATGTCAATTATACGGTAACGTATCTACTATCCCAATGGGACCTTTTAGGGTTAATGGTTGAATTGAACTCCATTTTTGGGACCATAATTTCTTGTGTCAGAATTCAATTTCCTTAAATAAAACTTTGAAGTTGAATTTTTCAAAAGCACTCTGAACAAAGATCTTAGAAAAATTTGGTGAATTACTGCAACAATAAATCACAAAGAGAATCTGTGGAAATCATCCATTATTTATTTGGTTCATGTATTGTATGCATGAAGCTTAATTCGTATAAAATCTATTGTAAAATATTTGCACTCTAAAATGTGCTTAATGATCCATGAGAAAATAGAGTTTGACTATTCACATTATCCCAATATGATGGTTGGTCGTTTTGGGGTTAATGGAAACAAATATAGATTCTCATTACACAACTTATTCCATTTAGTGTAAACTTAAAGCTATGTCTCCAAAATTATTGGTTTGGTAAAAAACAATAAAATGGATAAATTTTTATAAAGATATAAAAATGAAATGATATTTTTTTGTAAGAAAATGACAAGTTCATCTTATGTATGTTGTGAATGTAAAAGATAATAAATTTAAATTTTATCTTGTAGATTCTTTGGAGTTTTATCCTGTATATTCTTTATCATTATTATTATTAAATTTCAATTAATTTTAAGTAATGCTTCTAATTTAAAAAAAGATAATGTCTTTATTAGATCTTAATTATCTTTCAATAAATATTTTGAATTTGTTATTTAATCCTTATATTAGTTTTAAGAACATGCAAGTGCAAGTTTTATTCAAAATGCACAATTCAACATCATCTTATCTTAAAATTATGCAAAAGAAATTTAGTGAAAGGTTGAATTCCCCACTTCAATCGTTATTGATTCTTGAATTGAGAGCAAGGTAATGGGAAACATTTTGAAGATTTCATTTCTTTGATTGATCATCATAACATTCCATGTGTCATTTATTTACATCTTGATTCTTTTTACAAAACATAAGTCTCGGGATGCGCCTTGCAAATCTTAGAAGTACTTTTTGCCTAGCACATTTTAAAAATGAGTAAGTTTTGATAATAATAAACAATGTTTTTCACTAAATGCTTTTTGGCAAGTAGTGTTGAGTAATTACAAAATTATATTAGTTTTTGTAAGTGAACCTAATTTTCAAATTTTGATTAGTTATCTATTTCCTACTTTAAATCTTGTTGTATTGTATGAATTGTATTGTATAGATATTGTAATTCAAACACCATCTACTATCGTATTTTTGGATGAATAAGATTGAAACACATATCATCACATGCGATCATTGATTGTTAACTGATGGATTGATTCTTCATTGAAAAAGCTCCTTTTCCCTCTATTGATAATTGATCTTGTCTCTGAGGTTAGATCAAGTACAACTCACTTTTCAGGACAACATTGAGTTTGACAATTTAGTTTACCTAACTTGGAATATATTTTACTCAAGATTTTTTATTTTGAACTCTTCAATGTCTTGGAGGTGACAAAGTTGTTGTTGTTATGGGAATTCACATAATATATAATCTATGAGGAATTAGACTTCATTGTGAATGGATCAAATTGGAGATTCCCAACAAGCATATAATAGAGTCTCTTTTTCCTTCATTTCAACAAACTTTGGTTGCAAAATGCTTGCACGTATAAAGTCGTTTGGCATAATTTTCATGATTATTCATTAAATACACAAATTGTATGGTGGTTTTTTTTGCAAATAGATGAGGTTCTTTTTCAATGTCTCTTCTTACAAACTTTTTTGTTCATCTACGTTGGTTTCAATAGCAATTGTTTATTCTACTTGTGATTTCTATATAAATCTTGTATATGAGTTTATGTATCTTTTGAGTAAGTGAAGTACATATGGTCGTGAGAAAGCCTCAATAAATTTTGTTGAAATGTTCTCCACACGTACCACGTGCAAGTATTTGGAAAGCCCACAATGTACCTTGTAAGTGACATAGTGGATTTAGATTTTAGAAATACCTCTAGATTTGCAATAGATACCTCTAGTTATTTAGATTTTAGAAATACCTGTAGATTTTTTGTAACTTTGAACGACTGTCTTTGAAAAGTTGGCCTTTTTCAGGAAGTAATTGAAATATATGCACCCCAACAATCATCTATCATCATGAGGTTTAAGGATTGTCTAACTTGAATTAGCCCATCAATCATTGTGAAGTTGGTAGGAAATCACATTTCAGTTGACAATCGTAAAATGTGACTAAGAGAGCAACGATGGAATAAAGCTTGTCGAGCATGATGACCCTTGATAAAGACGCATATTTTACAAGCCTTCTTCAATAAATTCTTCACCGAAAACTCTGAACCCCTATCTTGAAGAAGCAAATATAGAATGTGGGCTATAGATTCTTGAAAATACAAGTGAGGATGTCTGTGAGTCAAAATATGGCCAACAGTAACCGTGCTACTAGCATTTTCCGTGCAAACTTGTACATCATTGCGAGGGTCAACTCTCTTGGTGTAGAGACATATTTACTCAGCAATATATGTAGCATCTTTTTTATTACCCGTGGTATATACGGATCCAAAAAATGTATCCAAGAAATGTATCGCCCGTGGGACAACATTGAAGAACATTTAGGAGAGGTCGGTTTTGCACGTTGTTCCATCCATCGGAGAAAACCGTCACTCTGTACTTGCGTATGGAGTCTTTTGTTCGATCATTCATCATTGACCTCCACTTCCAATTGTGTCCTCCTAGTCTTGAGTAATGATGTACGCAAGGTATAATATAAAGGGATTTTATAGGTCAACTTCATGGGTGCAATTTGTTTCAAAGCATTCACAAAAGAAAGATGTCTAACTAAATGAAATGGGATGTTTGCTCCATAAAACACCATCCACTATATTCTATCAAGTGAGAATTTTGCAGAACTTTGCAATCCGTCCTGCATAGATAGTTGCCGAAGACTCCTTCTTGTACATGTAAGTCGGACGAGCCCAGATAGAGGCATCACCCTAGTTTGAGTTGAATTTTGCGACGATTGCAACGGATGATTATTGTTTGCTACCTCAGTAGTACTTAGTAGGGCATGGTCTATTGAAATAAGTGTACCTTCATTGCTGCCTACTTCATGATTGCTCTTGTATTTCTTTAGTAGCAATAGCTCACGTAGAAGTCCTCTACAAAAACTGAAGTATAATCTAACATTAGGTGGAACTTTGGGACATGATGCCACATCAACAATATTGTCTCCATCTTTCTAACCCACGTTGGAAAGCATTCTTTCATGTCAGTATTGAAGCTTCTTCATACAATACATACATTCTATTCCTTGTTTTTGAAGTAGGTGGTACACCTAAATGCTTGAACTACTTGTCCCATTCTTGAGTGCGCCGTGGCATTGTGTCTGATGCACGTTGCAAAAATGAAAATGAATTGATCGCAACTCCAGCAGTTGATCCTTCATAGTGTTTTGCTATGATCTAGAGTCTGAAGATACCAAAGGTGAAGCTAGTTCCAAAAAGGCCTAACTAAAATAGTATGTCTCATGCAATGGTTTACACCAAACTATGGTATGAAGACAGGCAAATTGAAGTTGGGCAGATAGTGAAGCTCAAATCTATTGTATTTATACATTTTCATTGAATGGAATCAAATACCTTCTAGGGTTGGTCAAATTAAAGTAAACTTTTGATTGGGCAATAAAACCTCCACCATTGGATGAGCCTTAAAGGATCACATCGGGATAAACAAATAGGTATGGAAGTCAAGAAGTAATACACTTAGAAATCGGGGCACTTTGTCTTCTTGATACGTGCGGACAACGTCGAGTAAGAAATCCATCTTTCTTCAACTTCCAATGTCCAATTGATGTCCTTCACTCGTCCCTGCTTTGCGTGGTTCAAACGCTCGAACATAGCATCCATGTTGCCCCAACATGTAATTTTTGTAAAGGCGCATGGATGTTGTTCCAACTGACTCTTGAACCTCTTCAAAGAGGCGTCTACGGCATTGCATTTGTCATCCGTCTGCTACGCTAAAATGCGAAGCGTGTTTTTATGTCGGAATACTAATGATGCTTTATCTTGAAGTTGTTGTGGAAAGCATTAGAAATACACTCTTGAAGAATGATAAAGATGTAATATTTATGTGTGGAAGGAGCCCTCTCTCGCTGTATATAGTTCTTTTGAAGTCAAACATTGACTTTCACGTAGTTCCTAATTTGAATTGAAAATGAATTCAACAATGTATGTGTCAATTCTATCATTTACTATTTAGCCCAATTGAGCATTCTTCAAGTTTGTTAAAAGTGCATGTTTTACAGGGCTTTGAACTTTACAATAGTAAAATCCTACTATACACTATAGGAAAAGTTTATATGTGAAATATTGTATTGTGTAAGTTGTAGACGTACACTAGCTACATCTGATTCTTCATCAATATAATTTACATTTTTCCCTAAAATTTCATATTATGTTGGCAGTTGTACAAAGTGTACAAAAAATAAAACATTTGAAAATCTTATAGAATTATTATTTATCTACAAAATATTGTGAGAATGATGGGAACTTGAATTGACAAGAGCTTTTATGTGAAAACAATAGAGAAAGGTAATATTTATTAAACTTTGAAATTGATGAGATGGTTTCTTGACACAAGTTTAAATTGTACACTAAAGTGGGTAACAATGAAGGAAGCGAACGCATGCCAACCATCAATTCATGTTTCCGACGTCGGTCAAATCTGGCTGACAACCTACCATTCGGTCATCCGGGATAGTGACACACGCTAGGATTCCATCCGATCATGAAGCGAACAGCTAATAGGCGTCCCATGCGGCGGACCGCTTTAGCCGTCTAATCGGGGATCTGACTTGTAATCGAAAACCCACCTTGTTCGCCATCTTATTAGGTTGGGCACGCGTGGTTTGCTTGATGACGCCCACACGTGGTTGCCATTTGATGAGAGAGTAGACACATTAGGATGTTGGATTAGGCCGATGAATCATCCACGGCGGTCCGATTCAACACATGGTCAAGTTTAGTCCGTTAAGGTATGAGAGGGGCGGACAAGCCGTCGGCCATGCACCTTTTGTTTTCTCCCTTTCTAAAGTAAGAGTGGATTAGAAAGTTCGGTTGCTTTGGTCTCCATTGATTCCTCTGCTTGGGAGAACAAGAAGGAGGCTTTAGGGGGCCCCGTTGTGTCTTTTTTCCTACACGTTGGCGTAATTTGCATAAAATCTTAAAATTGTAAAGATTTTTAATAATTTGAATAAAATTCATCACGATGAAATGACTTAAGAAGGCTCGGAAGCGGAAATACGATGGGCTTGAGCAAGATCATCCATCGAGCAATAGACAACGGAAGGACATGCCCTCAGATGCTTTCAAAAGGTTTGTAGTGAAATGTATTGACGATTTCTATGAGGCATAGAGTACTATGTCTTTCTACAACTAATATGTGCGTTATAATGAAGAATGTCCAACTAAATTCAAGATAGACATGTGGCAATGGTTGATGAATGCAAACATCATTTTGGAATGGAAAGAATAAACTAACAAGAGTGGTTTTAGCTGCTTTTTGGATAATAGGGTTTACCATGCATTGTGGAATGCAAGGAAATTCTCTCAAAATATAGGAAAGAACACAATGAAGGCGATGAAGCCTTTTATCAAGTAATTCTCAAGGTTGAATTGTTTGTTGGCCGTTGTTGCCCATTTGCAGAAACCAAGCTTTGACAAGGATCCATTGGTTGGTGGAAATGCGCAGATGGAGTTGCAGAACTGGATAGGAGCAAATAACATCTTATAGCTCTTCAGGACACAACATGAGTCATTTATCAGGACGACAAAGAAATGAAGGGTGAGAATGCAACTATTCGGAGGGTGAGGATGAAAGGATATCGCAGAATACTACATCACTCGGAATTTGCAGCAAAGTTATCCAACCAACACCGCACGTAACCGAAGCTTGTAAAAATGGAACACCAAAACGAGTCAATAGCAGTGAGGATTACACATGCTAGAGTTATATGGTTTGCAGTGGTTCATGGGACAATGAATGAAGGGAAGTCATATTAGTAGAATGGTGGATTGGTGGAACACTACGACACATATTGAACCTCGATAACAAATATCCAGAGAACATAGCTAATCAATTGTTGTATAGCAAGTAAACGAAGATGAAGGTCATCAAAGCCTTCCAACTTGCACGATTTAGGAAGAAGCGAACGACGCTTGCATCAACATTGCTTCACATTATTCTTGCAGTGCATGATGCTAGACATCTCCACAATGATACTTCTCCGGACATCATCATGTTCAATTTTCCCGACGACGAGTCTCGTGTATACATTGGAGTGATTGGAGTGTGCGATTGGAGCATGCCTATCGTAGCTACGCTAAACCACCGAAATTATTGTACGTGTTTGTAAGAGCAAGTGACATGATGGATGCTTTAGCAAGGAGGTGGTGGCTTGATCTGAAGATTTTGTATTTAACACCATATTCATTAAAATGAGAAATTTCCAGCGAAATGAGAGTTTTCCAATGTAATTTAAAGAAAAAAAAACTTGAAATTAGAAAGTTTTAAGTCAATTCGATGAAACGATTTATGACAATTTAGCTCGAGTCGAGCTAAATTAACATAAAACCCGTTGAAGTAGTGGTTAATTCAAAGTTAGAATAGTAGATGCTAAAAATGAAGTAGTGGCTACTGAGAGTTAGAATAGTAAATGCTACTTTCACGTGAGATTGCTCCCGATGAACTGTAAGTTGAATAGAGCGATTTACTAGTTACCTTAAGTGTCCACACCTTTTCCACAATTAAAACTAGGTGTTAGACACCTAGTCTTGAAAAGTTTCATGTCAATTTAGCTCGATATGAGCTAAATTGACATAAATCCTTTCAGAATGGACCTAAAATTGAAAGGTTTTGTATCAATTCAACTCGAACGAGTTGAAAGCTTTCATTTTAATGGAAATTGGTGATTTAGGTTGACATTAGGAAGGTTATTTTAACAGGTTCCAATTCTCTCATTTTAATAAATATGGTGTTATTTGCATAGAAATGACGTAGGTGTGGAAATCATTCCAAGTTTATCACATGCATCCGAGGAGTATGCGGACTGTAAAATAGCTCAACGAATCAACAAAGAATGCATGTTCGAAGAATATTGAAAGTTGAACATGGGAACAAAAAGTATGGGCAAGTTTAGCCAACACGATTTGGCATTGGTGTTTCACGTGTATTTGGATTGGGCTTGCGGACAAGGTTCCCAGAACTCTCGCAGTTTGGCTCACATCATCAATGCTTTCATTGGCAAATTTAATTGACCAATGCCAAATGAACACTTTCGACATTCATACGTATAGTTGAGCATGCTATAATACTATGTAGAACTATAGATGTATATAAATTATATAGGAGTAAAATGATACATCGTACTCCTATACAAGCAAAATTGGATATATATATTTTTTGAAGTGTTGAGTTCATTCTTTATTTACAATTGCCTATGATAACAATCTTTTGTGACCCTAAGCATATGTAAAGTTGAATCAGAATGATAGTACTTGTTCATGAATGTTGAGGTGCACTTTGGTTTGGGCTACATATTGATGTAAGAAGAAAAATACAATTATTCAGATTTTGCGAAGATGATTTTTCAAGTTAAAGGATAATGTATGCTTCCAGTAATGATTTCGCAATTCCTACATAATTTCCAAAAAGTTATTGCAAGGGAAAAGCAAAGATTTCAAAGGATATTCAAAGCCTTCATCTCAAATTCTTTTCTCGAACTAATTAGAGCGCACTACACAGCATGACCTTTCTTTTTGCCAATATTAATCACAATTTTCTTGGAATAATGCATGCATGTGGCTCCATAGACTATTTGTAGTATTGGTATGCAAATCATACATGAATATCAAATTAAATATAAAATGAGAGAAGACTACAATTTAAGAGTTCAAATCCGATTGTTCAACTCCTCCCAAAACTTTGAAACATTTTTACATGCAAATAAATCATTGTACTAACCATATGCAAAACAAATCTCATTATTTCAAGGTGTGAACAAGAATATGTATATAAAGATCTTCACTAATTGAGTTATTCGTAAAGTAATCTAAACCGGAGTTTAAACCCATGAGTTTTGTGAAAATGTTGGTTGAGTTAAAAAGTCGAAATAAAAGTGGGTATGCAACTTATTTTTCCATCAAAATGGTGCCTAAAAAAGTTTGGTACCCACTTTTGAAGTCATGTGACATAAGTATCTTGCAAAAAAGTTTGACGCTTCAACTATAGTTGCCTTTTCAACTTCCAAAAAATCATGCCCAAAGTGGGGGGGACTTTACAAATAACTCAAATACGTGCATAATTTCTTCCATCTCACGAAAATCACTTAAACTTGCACACTTCATGAAGTTTTGATCCAAAAGTATCTATGATTCAAATTTCTAAAGAACTAGGACCCACCAACTCTAATATCATTATTTTCTAGTTAAAAGTGTCGTGGAGGCCTTATAGTCCTTTAGAGGTTAACTACCTTCCAATTAGCTTGATGCAAATCAACAAGACTATTAACAAATAAGCAATGTGGCTTAATCTCTAAAAGACTGCGATGTTTTTTTGTTTTGACATATTTTTTACCACTTTCAATTAGTTTTCTTGAAAATTTTCCTTCTACACTTGTTAAATAAAACCAATTTCATCATTAAGAAAATAGCAAAGAAAATTTTAGACCAATTTATCAACTCTTTCCATGCCTACAAAGAGGAGAAAAAATAACATAAAACATTATAATTCCATCTTTTCCACTTCAATTGTGATAAACTCACAATCTATATGCTCAAATTCTATGAAACTTTTCCCGTGTATTCTCTTACTAAACTAAAGATAGATCCTAAGGTTAATAATGCAAAAGATCAATTCCCAAGGTTTATTCTAAGCCTTGCCCGCACTGCCCATTCTCCTCAAAAAAACCTCGTTTGCTCCAAAACTTCCACATACAAAGTCAAAATCAAGAAAATATTGAAACCCCAATATTGTAATGACATCCAATTCACCATATTCATATTAGAAAATTGCAATAAAAATTGACACCATAAAAACATGACCAAACATTAAAGCGCCCTAGTTACGACACTTGATCCTTTAAGGGTTTAAATGGTGGCATCAAGACATACAAAGGCGGTCACGGAAACTTACTACAGGTGTGCTTATTTTTTGTATGATATAGCTAATGTTTGAAGAACAAAAATATCCAAAGTTGAAGCTCCATGACTTCTTTAATATTTGTAATAAAATCATAATTAGAACTTAGGGAAATTAAAAGTAAAATTTACAAAACCAATTTTATTCAATTTTTTACCAATACATACATGGTGAGATTTACACTCCCGTAGTAATTATAACATATATCTACAATCTACATTTAAACATTTGAGACATAAATTATCACTAATTACTCGAAATTGACAAGTAGTTCCGATACTAGATTCATTTAGTGTATCGATAAACCAAATTAGAACCTAGTTCCGTCCACATACACCTAAGTGCTTGTCCCAATCACTCATACTCATGCAACCTCGTATGAGATACAATAACATGTTTTGTGAAGAATTTGGTAAGGATTCTGGCCGGATGTTTGAAGTATTTGGTCCACATACAATGCATGGCCTTGTACCATGACAACAATGAGGAGGTGCGTTGTCCAAAGAAAGAGGAATGGCGCTCTGAGAAGGTTGAAAAGTTCTTCTGTTAGAATCAAGAAGAGTTGGATCATTAAAGGAATGAGCAATTGTATTTTTAGAAGAACAAGGAGCATTAGGTATCAACTCCTCGTGATAACGCTGTCGGGGTAAGAGAGTTTGCCTTGGGAAAACACGGGGTTCTTAGCTGCGGCTAAGATTGGTTTAAGAAAACCAATGGCACGTTAAAAAACGCGGTTTGTTTTGTAACCGTAAAACCCTGTCTACACTTAAGACCCGAGGCCTCCTAGTAGTATCCAACGTCGATTAGGCTAACAAGCCTCATTGGTATCTACCGCTGGCCCAAAGCCTCAAATGTAAACACCTCCAAGTAGTTTTAATGACTACTTGGGTACCTGCAACTATCTACAGGGTAAGGGCAACCTGCACCTGCACCTGTATCACCACCAAACCTTGTAATCTGCTGGTCATCAACCCAGCCTCATTACAAGGGAAAACAAGTACCGCCCACTTGGTACACATTCAATGGTCTCGCCGGCCATTAACCCGACCTCACCACCACGAAACAACTACGAATTGAAAGCGCCTATCCACAACACAAAACGGGACTGTGTCCGCCACGAGGGAAGGTACCAATACAAAATTCAAGAAATCCAAATTGGATCCTCTTCCCCAAACAACACTTAAGCAAAAACACTTATGAAAATTGAATACACAAAGTGTATTCACCTGCAAACCTCACACAATCTCTCAAAAACAAAGGCAGCAGACCTTCCTCCGCTTCACTGCCTATAACTTTTGCAATTCAACACCAAACTAAGAAAATAATAGCTCTTCAGAGAGCTAACAAATTCTACTATCTTCACTAGGAATATCACTATCTAAAAGTTTTTCAAGAAGATTTTATGGCTTCACAAAGCCTCGGATCCCAAATAAAAGGAGTAACATACCCTTCTCTACTTCAAGAGCTATAACTTTTTTTTCAAAGCTTTGATTGCTTCAAGAAATGAGTTCATAGAAAGACAAGACAAGCTTCTATAACACCTCAAAATTTCAAGAAGTTGAGCAAAGTTTACAAACTTTGGTGGCCGCTCGAATCTCCGCTCCTCTTGGTTGGGTGGCACCAGACTCTCCTCCACTCACACGCTTGTAACTTCTTGCTCACAACTCCAAATCATGAATAAAAGATGCCAATAGAAGCGCATAGACTAGAAGAACAAACCCTCAAATTTTCATTTCAAAATAGTTCGTATTACAGATGATATGGTCGCTCAAAGTTGCGGCCTTTCTCCATCAGCCCATTTCTCCAAAACTCACACCAAAAAACTAACTTTCACATCCTAGAAAAAAGGAAGAAGATGATCCATTCGACCAAAAATTTGGTCAAAGGGGCCACATCAGCCATTATCATGGCCACATGGGCTCCTAAACCTTCATTGGCCATCCTATTTTCATCTATTCATCCATTATCCCTTCATCCACGTAATTTCTACAATTTATATTCAACCAAACAAAATATCAAAAAGAAAGAAGGTAAACTAATTCTAACCTTCTCCCTTTCAACCTCTCTACAAACTCCAAAATCAACAACCTAAACCCTACAACTTATCAAAACGGAGGTAAAAAACACAGCTTCAAAAAGAATCGTCACTCCATCTTCAAAAATTCGAGGATGCGCCCAACAGTTCTCGCGATGTATTCGGCACGCCCCGCCTTAGTCAAAGAATTGACTGGACCTTCTAACCATCGTTGATGGCCGCGGCTACCCTCGATGGGCCTTGAAATACAGTACAAATACTGTTCACTGTTGAGACCCTCGAAACATCCTTCAAACGTAACCTCACGACCGCCGGGTTCGACACTTCCAACTTGCAAGAGGATTACCAAAGCACGGGCGTCACGTTGAAGATTTCCGTGCCATCGTAATTCCAATCGAGGTTGCTTTGGCGGTCGAGAAGGCCCACCTTCTTCTCGTAGAGGTGCCAGCCTTAATGGTGAAAGAGGTTCATCCGGCAGTTGAGATAATGAGAGTTCTTGTTCTCCCTCTGGCCGAGACTCTTCATCTTGACTCTCTGAAAAAACCCTCCAACTCGACATTCTATAGCCAAATTACAAATCCAAACAGAAGTTCTATGGGATGAAAGAGATTGCTTGAAACTGATGATGTTTGTCTAAGGCTTGAACTTTTTATCAATTTTACTGGTAACAAGCGTCACCTTGAAGCCATTGGAAACGTCATCAGTAAGCTTTCTCTTCCGAATCATAGAATCTTTCTAAAATCTAAATGAACACACTTTTTACAATGTGTACATGTTTACAGCACGACATTCACCCCCTCTAAACCTGCACATCCTCTGGTATGTGCCAAGTTTCATTCCCCATGTATATCATCTTCGTATCTTGACTGTGAATCTGGAGTCTCTGTTGGGAGGGGTGGATGGAAGAAGGCATTCAAGTCATCAGGATAAAATTCTTGACTTCTCCTTCGAAATGCCTTTATTCTTTTTCCTGCCACAGGAATTCGTAATGGAGTATCGTCCAGTTCTCGAAGTGAGTATGTGGCATTGTCATGTACTTTGACTACCACATAAGGTCCAAACCATCGGCGTGCAAATTTCCTTACAGTGCTGTGTTGATGTTCCAAAGTACTATCAAACATTAGCACCCAATCTCCTTCTTCAATTTTTCGCAATCTCAGTCGATGGGTTCTATCAAACCTTTCTTTGTTGCCTAATCGTGCAGCTTTTAGTCTTTCCAAAGCCACTTGATGATCTTCAGGCAACCTTTGAAGTTGTTGAATACGAAGCTCCAACAACCTTTCGGTATCAATGTTGTCTTCCCAAGACAAAAAAATCCATGTTGGAATAGATTCTTCTGCTGGCATAATAGGCTTTTGTCCGTGCATGAGGTGTACAGGCATGTAACCGGTGACACTACTGTGTGTAGTTCTATCCGCCCACAAAGCAAAAGGAAGCAACTTAGGCCAAATATTAGGCTTTCCTCTACATGCTTTCACCAATGCTTGAATGATGGGAGGATGTCCTCTTTCAATCTTGCCATTAGCTTCAGGATTATAAGCCGTTGTCAATGTCAGCTTTACACCATGTCTGTTGAAGAATTCTTTTGCTTCAACAGCATCAAGCTCTCCTGTGTCAGCTCTCATCCTACCGATAGTTCCATATCGGCTGAAAATATCCTCAAGTATGAACCGACAAACTCCCTCTGTTGATTTGGTTCGTAAAGCCCTCCCTTCAACAAAATTTGAGAGCTCTTCTCTTGCCAACACAAGGTATTTCATTCCCCATGTTCCAGGTGGCATTGCAACCAAGTCAATCATCCATTGGAAATGAATTGAAAGAGGATAAGTGGGATGTAGTTCATCTCTGTATCGAAGTTTGGACTGCAGCTGGCATATAACACAAGAAGCGACAAAGTCTTCAACTTCTTTGTACAATCCCTTCCACCAGTAACGCTCTTTGATTTTAGCATATGTAGCCCATACTCCTCTATGACCGCCCCAAAGTGTATCATGAAACTGTTCAAGAACTTTGGTTTTAGTCACAGAGTCATCCACCACTCTCAACGGCGTTTCATCAGCCCTCTTAGGTCGTTTCCATAAGTAACCTTCTCGCAAGAGGTAACCGTAAGACTGATGTCTGATGTCTTTGAAGGTTTTGCTTAACCAACCTTCTTGCCTCTTCAGAGTGCTCAAATAAAGACCAATGTCTTTCAGCTTCCCTTCATATAGCTCTGCTTTGAATGGTAAAGTTTCATTGTTCAATCCCTCTCCATTCAACGCCAACACATAGCTTTCATCTGAAAGATCTTCACACTCTTCTGGAGCCATCATTTCGTATTCATGAAAATATCTGGCTCGAGACAACATGTCTGCAACTGAGTTCTTTTTTCCAGCAATGTGTACCAAAACTGGATTAAGAGATTTTATGTAAGCTATCCATCGAAGCATCGCAATGTCCGGTGAAGAGCAATTGGCTATCATGCCAAGTAAGGGTAAGCAATCAGTCTCCAATACAACATTGGCACCAATGAGATAATTTCTCTCTGCCTTTAATGCTGTAAGTGCTCCCCAAAGCTCTCTTTTCACTTGTGGATATGCTCTTTGTCTTTCTGTAAGGATCCTTGCTCCAAATCGAATAGCAAATCTGTTTCCTTGTTCATCATCTTGTCCAACAGCCCATCCAATGGCTATTGGACTAGTATCAACTGTCACAATCACCGGTCTTTCACTTGTATAATCAACTTGTTTTAGAACCGGTGGTGACTTCAAGATCTTCTTCAACTCCTCCATGACCAAGTCTTGCTCATACCCCCATACAAACTTGTTCTTTTTCCTCAATAGTTTGTAAAGTGGTTCTGATATATGAGCAAAATGAGGTATCCATATGTGGTAGAAGACACATGCCCCAAGAAATCTTCTTACTTCAGTGATATTGCTACAAGGCTTCATCTTGCCAATAGCATCCACCTTTTCAGGATTAGGTTTTCGTCCATACCACCCACATAGATGGCCAACTACCAAAATCTCATCAACTCCAAATTTTGACTTGTCAATAGAAAGAGTCAAGTCTACTTCTTCAAGTCTCCTCAAGATTTCATCAACATCATTGATGTGCTTAGACACAAAAGCTCTACAACCATCATCTTGAACAGTCATGTCTTGTGCACTCTTCATGCAACCCTTGATTGGAATGTCATCCACAAAGGGTATGGTCTTTTCAGGGACAAAGTCTCGTAAAATTTGATTCATAGCATTTTGCATGTGTGCTACTGAATTAGTAGCACCTTGAGGCAATGTACACATTCGAACCAATCCAAGTGGAGTTTTCATGGTTGTTAGATCTCTACTTTCAGCTGCTAGCTGAAATTGATCATAACCAGAGTATAAATCTCCAATGGAGTAGATGGCATGCCCCGCAAATGCTTCAGCTACTTCATCAACAACAGGCCCTGATCCTTTGTTCCTGATAGTTACTTTGTTAGCTGGTTGCATATCTTGAATGAACCTCAATGCTCCTGACTTTTTGGGCACAGTAAACCAACGGTTTGAATATGGAGCCATTGAAGGTTCAAGTATTCCCATCTTCATTTTCTCTTTTAACAAGTCCACAAGCTTGGGAAGTAGAGCTCGTGGTACTGGGATAGGTTTTAAATCCCATGGCATATGAGGCACAGTGAAGATAACCATTGGCGCGATGATGCTTGGATGTACACACCCAATCTCGTCCGGTGAAGAGGCAAAGGCTTTGCCATGCTTGGAGAGCATGTCTTGGAATCTCTTTTGTTCGACTTTAGTCAAGAATCCATCCTCTCCTATCTTCAAATTTGCCAATGTTTCTTTTGTAAACTTGTGCCCAATTTTTCTTGCTTCTCTTAGACCAGGCTCTTTTCCTGCCTGTCTAATGTGTTCATCAGTGTCAGAAGGTAGCTGAGTTGCTACTGGCTTGACCTTCTTTGCTACTGTTTTATATTTGGTATTCACCAAGGCCTCATATTTTGACCAGTAAGTTTGAAACTCATCAATCTTTGATACAACCTTCAGTACTTCATCGTATAGAGATCGTGAGTGAATTTGAACTTCAACATCACCATCATCACTCTCTTCTTCATCAAAATGTAAAGCATGCAAAACTTGTAGCACATCGTCTGCAATGCCTTCTTCTTCAAATACTCCAGATATGTACTCATCATCTAAAATCACCTTCATCTTTTTTAGCCTTTTCTCCATCTTTTTTGTAATCCTTTTGCATTCGGGATTTAGGTTCTTCATACTTGTATAATTCACAAAACCACACTCTTTCACACTGAAAAAGTCACCAACATTTTGTACATTGGGGAATTTAAGAGACTTGGATCTTTTTGCACCCATGGATCCCCTCTCTCCACGTGTGCATTTTAAAAATCCATAAAGTCTAGAGGATTGGATAAAGGCCCTTTTCTGAGCTCAGCTCGGTGCCTTTCGTTGTTAGGGGTCACGGTGAGAAATTGCACCGATCTTTTGCCATCACAACTTCGAATTCGAGCATAATGGGATCCATCATCCAACACCTTTGTCTCCATTCTTGATGCGGTAATGTATGGTTGTCCCAAAATTATAGGATAAACCCCATAATCTTGCACAAAGAAGTTTTGCTCAACTTCCACATCTCCAATTCTAGTTGGCACAGCTGGACATGCTCCATACAAAGAACCTCGCCCGTTGTTGGCAGCCCTCATCACCCAACCGTGACTTGTATCAATTGGCCATTTGCCTTTCTCGTAAATCTTTCAGGACATGAGGTTGATCTCAGATCCATGATCCACAAGAGCTAAGACAGAGTCATCTAACTCTCCTAGCTTTACACGAGTCTCCGTGGTAGCTCTAGCCCAAAATGGATGAAAGTAATCCATTTTTCCTTCACTTTCTCCTTCTGCCCTATGAACAATTGCACATCCATAGGTGTTGGCTTCTTCCTTAGCCTCCTTTGTATATGTCTCTTCAGAGGTCCTTCCATCCTCCAACTTCTTCTCTTCTTCTGGAGTTTTTGGTGAACAAACTTCCTTCTTGAAGCTTTTCACCCCCTCTAACATCATTTGTTTCATATTTTCATCTTTCAATGGGCACTGAGTTGAGGCAATTCCAAATCTCTTGCAAATCATACACGCTTCACCAGATGGGAGCAAAACCACTTCATCTCCATGATCTGATATATTGTGTGAACAAAGATTGGCCTCTGTATTGCTTGGGGTTTCATATATCCCACATGCCTTATCTGTGGCCATCTTCTCTTCAGCCACAAATTTGCCCATCATAGCAAAAGCCTGCCCAATCTCACTTTCTTCTTCAGCAGTCATGCGGGTGTCTAAAGCTTTCACCATGACTGATTCAGCTGTCATCTGCCTCTTCCTCTTGATGACATCGATGATCAATTCATGAAAATCTTTTTTGGCTATGCCAAGAGCTTCCCTCAATGTAAACTCTATCTTGGCATCCAAAATTCTTTCTTCCAGCACACCCTTCATGTCTATGGAAGATTCAATGTCTGATTGTAGTTTGTAGGCCGGCCCCTTGCCTTTGCCTTTATTTGAATCTTCTCTCTCTTTGTCCTTCTTGCTCCTGTTTGGACCTTCCCACATTTCTTTAGGCAATGGTCCATCTCCAGGATGAACAAAGGCAGGTGATTTTCCAGCCTTTTGCCGCGTGTAAGCAGCTGGCCCTTCTCTCCTTTCACCTTCTTTGAATCCCTGGAGCTTTCTTTTTGATGCTGGCTCTCCCACATCATCTTCTTCAACACTTCGTCCTCGTTTCTCCTCAACAAAGGCATCATTTTCATTGCTAATGCCTTGTACTTCTCCCAAAAAGGCTCTGATGCTAACTGCATCCACGGGATCCTCCCAACCAGTCACCTTTCGGATGGCACCAGCTCCTCTGCGTAAAATCTCTGGAGATGGAGCTAATGAAGTCTCAAAGGTGTGCTGTTCCACTCCTATGTGGAACGTCTCAACACCCTTTCCACGCAGATAAACAGATCTGGCGATCTTTTCTTCAATTATCTTTTTCATTCCTCCCTTGCCAAAGTTGGTGTTCAAAGGCATGTTTGTGGATGCATCGTGAATCTTTCCATCTTTAAAGATCACCAACCCTTCTTTGAGAGCCTCATCATAATGTTTGCAGCCTCGAAGACTGTGGCTTTCTTCCTCATCACACCAGATACATCTCTGTACAAATGATCTGGGACCATTTGATGATTGGGGCCCTCGAGCCTTCTTCAGTTCACTCATTTCCACCCTCAAATCTCGGATACCTTTGATAAGCTCATCAAGAGTACCCTCATCAACTGTCTTGACGTTTTTTGAAGTTGATGTTGAAGGTGTAGGGGCAAATGATACTTTAGGAGTCCTAGCAGCTGGCACGGGCACTACATCCATTCGTGCTCCCACACCTCTGGATCTCACCCTTCGTTGCTTTGCCACTAGAGTAACTGTTTCTTCTACTCTCCTCCAATCATTAGTGAACCCCCCCTCAGTGGCTCGGTCTCCAAGAAGTAGAAGAAGTCTATCTTCTAAAGCATCATCAGCAGCTTGTAGAAATAGCTCCGCCTTCCTAGTGTCAAGAAGGCGTCTCTCTGCCAAAGGAAGCTGATTGTACTTCTTCTCAAATTCCCTAAGCAACTCATTTGGATTTAAATTGTTTCCAGGTCGTTGCTCAATCCAGTCAAGGAAAGATCTCTTGGTCATCCTCTCTGAATCTTCATCAAAGTATTCGTCCCTCAATCTTTCTTCAAACGCCAACCAGGTGGTCACGTTTACACCTTCTCGAATTTCCTCAACCCTCTCACGAATCTCAGGTACAACAGCCAGGCTGAAAGTTTGCATCATCTGGTCACCAGATATTTGATGCACTTCCATCTCACAGACATATGCCCTTAGAAACTTCGTGATGTTCTTCCCATCAAATCTTCCCATTTTATCAACAACTCCTTTAAGAGCTTTGGTAGCACCTTGGCCACCAGGATGAGCTCTTTGTTGCTCCATAAACATCCTCAGTGCTCCAAACATAGCCTCCATGTTTGATTGAGCTTCAAAACCACCTCCTCCAAAGCCTTCCATGGTTTTCAACCAAAGAAGCCGCCCCAAAGCTCTCTCAGTGGAAGCACCAAATGTCGGGGTAAGAGAGTTTGCCTTGGGAAAACACGGGGTTCTTAGCTGCGGCTAAGATTGGTTTAAGAAAACCAATGGCACGTTAAAAAACGCGGTTTGTTTTGTAACCGTAAAACCCTGTCTACACTTAAGACCCGAGGCCTCCTAGTAGTATCCAACGTCGATTAGGCTAACAAGCCTCATTGGTATCTACCGCTGGCCCAAAGCCTCAAATGTAAACACCTCCAAGTAGTTTTAATGACTACTTGGGTACCTGCAACTATCTACAGGGTAAGGGCAACCTGCACCTGCACCTGTATCACCACCAAACCTTGTAATCTGCTGGTCATCAACCCAGCCTCATTACAAGGGAAAACAAGTACCGCCCACTTGGTACACATTCAATGGTCTCGCCGGCCATTAACCCGACCTCACCACCACGAAACAACTACGAATTGAAAGCGCCTATCCACAACACAAAACGGGACTGTGTCCGCCACGAGGGAAGGTACCAATACAAAATTCAAGAAATCCAAATTGGATCCTCTTCCCCAAACAACACTTAAGCAAAAACACTTATGAAAATTGAATACACAAAGTGTATTCACCTGCAAACCTCACACAATCTCTCAAAAACAAAGGCAGCAGACCTTCCTCCGCTTCACTGCCTATAACTTTTGCAATTCAACACCAAACTAAGAAAATAATAGCTCTTCAGAGAGCTAACAAATTCTACTATCTTCACTAGGAATATCACTATCTAAAAGTTTTTCAAGAAGATTTTATGGCTTCACAAAGCCTCGGATCCCAAATAAAAGGAGTAACATACCCTTCTCTACTTCAAGAGCTATAACTTTTTTTTCAAAGCTTTGATTGCTTCAAGAAATGAGTTCATAGAAAGACAAGACAAGCTTCTATAACACCTCAAAATTTCAAGAAGTTGAGCAAAGTTTACAAACTTTGGTGGCCGCTCGAATCTCCGCTCCTCTTGGTTGGGTGGCACCAGACTCTCCTCCACTCACACGCTTGTAACTTCTTGCTCACAACTCCAAATCATGAATAAAAGATGCCAATAGAAGCGCATAGACTAGAAGAACAAACCCTCAAATTTTCATTTCAAAATAGTTCGTATTACAGATGATATGGTCGCTCAAAGTTGCGGCCTTTCTCCATCAGCCCATTTCTCCAAAACTCACACCAAAAAACTAACTTTCACATCCTAGAAAAAAGGAAGAAGATGATCCATTCGACCAAAAATTTGGTCAAAGGGGCCACATCAGCCATTATCATGGCCACATGGGCTCCTAAACCTTCATTGGCCATCCTATTTTCATCTATTCATCCATTATCCCTTCATCCACGTAATTTCTACAATTTATATTCAACCAAACAAAATATCAAAAAGAAAGAAGGTAAACTAATTCTAACCTTCTCCCTTTCAACCTCTCTACAAACTCCAAAATCAACAACCTAAACCCTACAACTTATCAAAACGGAGGTAAAAAACACAGCTTCAAAAAGAATCGTCACTCCATCTTCAAAAATTCGAGGATGCGCCCAACAGTTCTCGCGATGTATTCGGCACGCCCCGCCTTAGTCAAAGAATTGACTGGACCTTCTAACCATCGTTGATGGCCGCGGCTACCCTCGATGGGCCTTGAAATACAGTACAAATACTGTTCACTGTTGAGACCCTCGAAACATCCTTCAAACGTAACCTCACGACCGCCGGGTTCGACACTTCCAACTTGCAAGAGGATTACCAAAGCACGGGCGTCACGTTGAAGATTTCCGTGCCATCGTAATTCCAATCGAGGTTGCTTTGGCGGTCGAGAAGGCCCACCTTCTTCTCGTGGAGGTGCCAGCCTTAATGGTGAAAGAGGTTCATCCGGCAGTTGAGATAATGAGAGTTCTTGTTCTCCCTCTGGCCGAGACTCTTCATCTTGACTCTCTGAA
Organism: Bryoerythrophyllum caledonicum; assembly: GCA_963971425.1. Classification (NCBI taxonomy): domain Eukaryota; kingdom Viridiplantae; phylum Streptophyta; class Bryopsida; order Pottiales; family Pottiaceae; genus Bryoerythrophyllum; species Bryoerythrophyllum caledonicum. Next base: position 10,069 of record CAXARX010000811.1, on the reverse strand, counting down.
AAAACCCTCCAACTCGACATTCTATAGCCAAATTACAAATCCAAACAGAAGTTCTATGGGATGAAAGAGATTGCTTGAAACTGATGATGTTTGTCTAAGGCTTGAACTTTTTATCAATTTTACTGGTAACAAGCGTCACCTTGAAGCCATTGGAAACGTCATCAGTAAGCTTTCTCTTCCGAATCATAGAATCTTTCTAAAATCTAAATGAACACACTTTTTACAATGTGTACATGTTTACAGCACGACAACAATTTGTTTGTTGTCGTTGTCTCTTCGAAAGTCGAACTCTTGGTGTCGCAAGTACCTCTTCATCCAAACTCTTACTCCTAAGTTCATCAATCATTGGTGTAGCCTAAAAATGTGTTGCGAGTGTCGCCGACATATCTAAAGGCTTAATGTCAAGGTCCGTTGGAGCTTTCAAAGCTTGGACAATGGCCTTTGACTGGCCTTGAAATTTTTTTCTAGTTGTCTTCGGCGCCGTAGTGGGATCCATGACTCCATCCTCAACGAAGCTAGTATACGAGCGTAAAGGAAGAGCGTAGAGCGTAGAGCGTGGAATTAGAGCGTGAAGCTTGGATTTAGTGCCATTTTCTGTGATTTGATGCGGTAGAAAGTGAAAAATTTTATTTTATTTGAAATGTTGAGTGATTATTTTCAGAAATTGGTTGTAAATTTTTGGCCTGTTTTGATGAAATGACATATTTGAGGACATAAAAAAAGCCAAGTCTAAAAATGATTGGGTTTCAAAACTCAAACTCCAAAAATTGTACTAGACACTATTTGAATGTGTGAATTATAATTTTATAAGCTTTCACCACATGGAATGAAGGATTCTAATGTTTGAAACCTGAAGAATTTTTTTGTTTACGATCTTGCCTAACAATGACAACAATATTATACTCCTACTACAAGATTATGAAGCTACCATTTTTGTTGAATTTTGCATTTTTATTTTATAGGGTTTAGGGTCTATACAAGTGCCAAATCTTACTTAAAATATAGGACATTGCTAAAACTTTCCAAAAAGAAAGAATCAAGGTACATACATTTTCGAGGCGGGCAATTGTTTGGAAATATTTTTGAATTCCTACGAAGGATGTTTGTTTGTACATTTCGTTTGAATAACCTAATACCATTAATAACACATGAATATAGGCTTATGTCCCTCAAATTTGAAATAATTTTTTGATGAAAAAACGTCCTTCAAAAGTTTGGACTTTATTTTGATCAAATTTCTAGGAAGTATAATACAAGACTATACCTATGACAGTGGTAGTAGCCCTATCACCGTGCATCCCAGACCACGGACTTGATTTTTCATTGCAAACATAGGGTACCTATGACCATAATCCCAAGACCAGAAATATATGTAGTTACCGTGGATTTAGGGTGTGGGCGTTAACCTATGACCGTGGTCCCAAGACGAAAATCATATCCTATCACCATGGATTTAGGATATTGTAGATTAACGTTGTTGTTGATCATTAAATCAAATAGTATAGTCACTATATGAGCCTTCTGTTATAGTACTAATGAGCCTTCCGTTATAGTCACTATCAATTGTTCAATTAGCACACACAATTTACATATTATTCTCTCAATTCTGTTTTTAACTCCTCTTCATTCCTTAATTCAATTCTTACTAACAATCATTTACTCGCGCACTTACATACAATTTTGAATACAATTATCACTTCATATTATTTCCTCCAAGACAAAATACACTTGTAATTTATATTTTCTATTTTAAACACTGTCTAAATCTGAATATAGGGGATGCTCCTGCTCCCCTGGCTATCCAACACTGTGGATGGTGTGCGCAACATAAGACTTCTTCTTTGTCCTCTTTATAATTTCACATCGGACTGTCTCAACCCATCTCCCTACCGCTCTAGACCAGATCATCTTTCTCTGCATCCCAACGGAACTTCTGAAACGGATCTCCTTCTGTTTCTGGGTCAAACTCCGTTAGAGCTTGACTGGCCTCCGATAAAATGCCACTCCGTTTTGGAAACCGCTCCGTTCTGTTAAGTTATGAGTTTTGCAACCACTTCCGTTTTGTTAACAGTATCCGATTGTGAGGGCCCTCCGTGGCAGAACGGAGTACTTCAGTTTCCATTACTCATTCCAGTATAGTGGTAAAAATCCATTCTTAACATTCAAAGTCCGTTTAGAAAATCCTAAGATTACAGATATTGTCATAACCTATATCCATTATCTAATACCTCGATATACTTATGGACGGATATCCACTTGCGAACACGAATTAATGGCTTTAAACTCAAACAATACTATTAGCCGCCACTCTAGTACCTATGGACTTGATATCACGCCGTCCTTTGCAAACCTCATCATTACTACTATGTAGGATTCCGACGGCTTGGGGTAAGAGGGGGGAAGTCCCAGTTTCTTCTCCTCATCCTCCATTTTCAGTTTTGCGCCCTTCCGTGTTTCTAATTTCTGAGTGTGAGTTGGACTGAGGTCGGGATTGGATTCTGCCTTTTTTGTGTTTCTTTCGGAATTCCTTCGTAGTCCATTATGCCTATTAAGCGCAAGACCACGAAGACTCGATCAACGCGTCGCCAGAAACAAAGGGTGGAGTATCCGGAGTTGGACACTTGTGTTGTGGAACCCTTGGAGCCGATCAAGTTTTCGTTGTGCTGGACAACGGAGATGCAGAAGAGCTTCCGCACGGCCAGCATGTATTTGTTTGTTTGGCAATCCATGCACTTGCCGGAGTTTGATGCGGCGATCGTCCTCGAGTATCTCGCAAATTATGATCCTGATGACAATCAGAGTGAGGTCAGTGAACGTCTCATCTGCATCGATGAAGTTACGGTGGCGGCGGCGTTAGGGTTACCGCTAGGGGAGATGTCCGTTGACGCGCCGATCGTGGATACGAATTTCAACATGGCATCTTATTTCAAGTCAGGGGAGGAAGCATGGGACAAGAAGCAGGGTTGGAAGACAGCGGATGCCATCACGCCTGAGTTATTGGAGTGGTTTCGATTTGTTCAGAAGCGCCTCGTCATCTCGCACTATGTGACTTACATGGCTCCGAAGCTAGTCTATCCTGCCATCCAAACTTTGAACGGGATGGTCTTCAACTGGACTGCGTATGTGACTACGCGAATTCACTTTGAGGTCGACAGCAAATTACGAAAAGGTCAGGTTCCGATCCTCTTTTGTGCATCGTACCTCTCCATCATTATTGCATATGTTCTCCGTCAGCCTGAGTCGCCCAGTAGCAAGGACGGAAAAGAGGCATCCATTGCGCCTAACGTGGAGGCATCGACATCGGCACCCAAAACTCCCGTGGCATCTGCGATACCGGCGTCTGCAACTACCACATCTCCATCGCCATGTCCACGTCAACCTCCGTCCGAATCAACAGTGACACCACCCGTTTTGACACCATTCTTGGTCCCTGGTACCGTGAAGCAGCGTCTGAAGGATGGTTTTACTCAGCTAAGCGAGTACGTGGACGAACTACCCGAGAAAGGTACCTTGGAAGTTGAGCTGTCTACACTTCGGGTGGAGCACTAGAAGCTGGTTGTCGAATGCAAGCACGCCAACGGACAAAACAAAGTGCTTCAGAATCAGTATGACAAGACGCAGGTTAAGTATAAAGATACTAAGGAGGCTCTCGACAATGCGACGGGTCAAGTGAATCTGTTAACGGAAGAACTGAAAATCCGCAATCAACAATACGAGCGTTGGGAGGAGGAACGACACGCCTTGAATCAAGATTTGGAAAGCTACTGCACGACAATTGCTAGCTATGTGACTCAACGGACGGAGTAGCAGGCTGACATGGCCGCCAACGCTGAACGTGTGAAGACCTTGGAGACACATGTCCGTGAGTTAGAGGTGTCTCTACAAAACAAAACGGACGAAGCACAAGCCGTGTCCGTTGTAACGGAGAATGTCGACCCAACGGAGTGGCAACGGATGATGACACAGAAGAACAAGCGTATCGAGCAGTTAGAATCTAATGTTCGGCAGTTGGGTATTCTCAATGCTGATTTACAAGAACGCCTGGACGGACCTGTACCCATGGATGCGGACGACGTGGTCACGAACAACACGGATGTTATTTAGTTTCAGTTAGGATAGTTGGTCCTTCTCCGGCACATCATTGTATATTCGTGTATAAATAACATTGACTCATTTTCTAGAGGATTCCGTGGACGCTATACATTAGGACAGGGGCTATGTAATTCAACGATTAGCTAAACTGAGTTTTCAAGCTTAAAAGGCATTGTGGACTGTCGTTGTTGTTTATCGCTAAATAAACTATTATAGTAAGGAATCGAACCACGGGGGACAACTATATTAGAACGAGTATCAGTTAATGTCACAGTCGGTTCTTGTCACACTCTTATCACTACATCAATTCTCACTTGCAACTCACTTGCAATCTCATAAACCACATAACACTTCCAATACATTAAACACTCACAACTTGCATTCACAACTACTTACACTCCTATATCAAATAACTCCTCATATATTAATAATCGGATATAATCCACGTTACACATCAAAATGCACACCGTATTTCCTGGCTATATATATAACTTCAAAGTATCAATCGCTATCACTCAATCACGCAATCACAAAAAAATATAGGAAGTAAAGAGGATGTTTCTTGCTCCCTTGGCTGCCCGACTTTTCTAGAAGGTGTTTGCCATAATAAACATCTTTCTGAAGTTGTTTATGCTACTTGGCTAACCCTCACACTGCTTCAAATCTGACTCTACAATAACACTAACTACCAACGGAGCTACCTACTCCGTTGAACGGATACGCTGCCCATTGCCATCAAACTCCGTTACTGGCTTTCTACTGGACAACCCCGTCATACATTCCGTTAACCTTATCCGTGTTCTTCGCAACGGACTGCTGCTGTCCGTCAGAATATCAGTTCCGTTCGCTGCTCCAATACGGCATATATCCGTTGCCTCTCAACAAATCTCCGTTCTGTCATAATATTAACTAACCGGACTCTTAGTTATTTATATACCTGAATTAACTGAGTCTGATCTTTCACAACTTCCATTCTTCCTTCTTAACGGACTTGGATTTACCCGTTGTATCTTTCTCTGTAGTAGCAGAACTTCTTCCATTCTCAGATTATTACTTAGCTAATTTTCATGCTATACCTTGTTAATATTTCCTTCCGTTATAAGTGGTAAAACTAAGGATTTAACCAACGAGAATGGGTTATTAAATCTATCTTCTACAAGCATTTATACCAATAATGAAAATGAATGTGACATTCCTAAGAACGGAATCAGTTACAGCGGAATGGCACCAGAGCAGCTCGGACCAAACTAAGACGAGAACAGGTGGGAAACAAAGGAGGTCCGTTTCTGAACCACCGAACAACGACCTGTTCATGCCAATTCCGTTGGAGAACGTAGAGATGCGAGGCAGGTCTGGAACGGTGCGCACGGAGTGACGACGGTGAATTCTGAAAGTATAAGTAGGATATCTCATTAACACGTAAATCTCATGTGGTTCAATCCTACGAATACGGTGATTTAACAATGACGTACAACGACTAATTACCAAGTCCGTTCTAATATCGGCTCCGTTCGTAGGCAAAATTGTTTCTATGGTACCTTTTTGTTGTTGACTCTTACGGCTCCGTTCATGGCAGAGAGCTCCTTCCGTTATACATCGTAGACGTGGTAAATGAGCCATTATAACGTCAAAACCTTGTTTAAAAAAACGTTATATTACAGACATTCTCATACTAGTTAGGTCTAAGATTCTATAGTTAGGTGAGCAAAAGTTACAGTATTCATTTTCATTTATCCTTTGCTATAGAAATGGCAGTTTTGAATGTTTTTGGGCTGAAAGAAGGCCTTAGGTCAAGATGGGTTCACACAAATGGGGATCAAGTATGTGAAAGACACCTTCATTTTAGAAATGCAATATACGAGCCCAACATAGAAAGTAATAAAAACAACGATGATAAAAGGAATAAAGAGAACATCATGCAATCAATTCTAAACACACAATAGCAGTGATATTGTGTCGATTATACATCAAATAGAGCTATGGGATGTTGAACTACCCTCTCTAGGTGATGAATCAGAATGTGCCTCTAATGCACAATCATCTATAAATTCTAGAACTCGAGGGTGCACTGAACGTGTCCGCGAAGTTGGCATTGGATCAATAGCAACAAAGTCTTGCGACAACCCCTCAGCATACACGGGTAGGTGGAAATGTTTGGGAGGACTTGGATAATATCCTGGTCTTCCAAAAAAAGGCACATGTCGGAAGTTCCTCACTTCTTGGGCTTGCCTTCAAGTCATAAGATACACATAATTAGACCATGATTATGTAGGTGATTATAGAATGTAATTGCATCAGGAGAAGGATAGACTTACTTACTGAATCGAGCTGTCTTCACGACACGATCGGGAACAACCACCTCCTGATCTAGGTCTAAAGTAGATAGGCTTGGTTGGGCCGGTTCGAGTGGTACCACAATCCTGCGCATGTCGGGTGCAATGACAGCATCAAACAACGCCTTGTCCTCTTCAAAGGCTAGTACATGTCGTCGAGTTGCACGGCACGCTTGAATACTTGAACCTGAAAATTGCCGGAACAAACATTAAAGAAATGTAGTATGAATTTATTTTAAATTACATCAATGGCCTTCAATTATTAAAATTGAATATAGGAATTACCTGTAGCTGCTGCGCAATCCACCACAATGTCACCTGGTTCAGACAAACCTTCTATGAGCATCTGCATGAATTGTCGGGCTTTTTCTCGGGGTCCTCGCCACGGGATGTTTCCATTCATGGTCACGTCATCTTTGTTACATAAGTTTTGGAGGATGTCATGACGGGCGATGTTGACACCCACCTCCTGATGAGAAGGAACGAATTGGAATGGAAATTCCAAATCAGTCTTCGGTCCTGATTCCCTCACCAAAAGAGAGATAGAAAACCGCATTCTCTGCGAAAACTCCGATGTCAAAAAGTAGCACAATGGAAATGTAAATCATTTATGAATATATATAATGCTGAGATTTCATCATGAATAATATGTTCGTTGAGGATACTCATACTTCATCATGAATAATATTTCATCATACCGTCTTAGTTGGATCGGTCGACGATGTCAGATGAAGATGGTTCATCCCCAACCATGTCATGAGTATTCTAAATCCGTAGGTTTCGCAACAACCGAGAAGGAGACTTTTGTGTCGAACAGAAGGTGCTGGATACATAATGAGTAGGCCACCCTTGTCATGGAGATACTCTTGAGCAAAGTCAAAAATTGGTACCAAACAATCCTTCTTGAACTCGTTCCATTCCGGAATAGGATCAGGCGGAGCTGACACCGTCGGAACATGAAGTCCTTCGGGGACATCCATGATGATGAGGTCCACCGCATGTTTGGTACTCAAAGTGCCCTCGAAGTATCTGTCTTTGTCACTGGAATGCTGTAGGTGACATTAAAGTACAAGTATTGTCATATCCAAATGCATTAGGAATTGAAAAAGTATGCAACTATATTAACTGGAATTCATAATTACTATAGCAACTAATTGACAAAAAATCATGACAAGAAATTCAAAGTATACGGAATCGAAATCTACCACGTCCAAGAATGTCAAAACATTCTCAAAGGCTTTATCATCAGTAGGCAAATTCTCCACCGACAGGTTGAGGATGCTCTCGTCAATGTCAGGTACAGGGGCAAAGTTCTGAACGGTTGGTGTAAGACCATGCACCAAACGATCTTGCGTGAGAGAGAACCCAGATGACGTCTCTTTCATACCAATGCCGCTTGTTGCTGGCTCGTTCACCACCTGATCTGCCTTCCGGTTAGTGCCCTTCTTCGTCTTCTCTTGTTCCTTCTCAGCCTTAGAGGCTAACCTCTTCATCTTGCTATCCTCCATCCGCTCCTTTGCCTCCTCCAGTCTCTCCACCTTCTTCTTGTCAGCTGCCTCCCGTTTCATGATGGCTTTAGCTTTGGCCTCGGGGTCCAATCCAATAAATTCATCAAATTCGGGCTCTATGATTGCGTTCTCCTTCAGTGACCTGAAGAGTGTCTCTTCATCGGCGGGAGTACATCCCATGTTGCACTCCAAGTACCACGCGCAAGCTTGGAGATGTGGAGTTGTCCAATTCCTTAACTGATAAGGTCAGAACATGCAGCCAGAGGATGTTCTGTCCAACCACGTCGTGAGGAATGGTGGCAAATCCACCTTCTGTATAGCCTTCTTGGCATACAATTCGGACTTGAAATACCTGTCGACACAAAATTGGAAACCAATTAATTAAAAGGGAATAACATATGAAGTACATGGAAATTTCAAAATAATAATTCTAAAAATAAGAAGCACTCAAGCACATCAAACAACGAAAGGCATAGAGATTAAAAAATCGGGTCGAATACAAAAAGTGACACAATTTTCAATCTGACATTGCAAGAGCTATCTTGTCCAGAAGTGCCTCTGACACTTGAGATGGTCCTTGACATAAAAACTGGCAACAAATATTGTAAACAGTAAATCCAAAATAAATCTAATTGTGCTACACAAGAATGCATAGAAATAGATTTAAGTCTGTCAGACAGAGTCTAAATAAACCTGTATATCAAGCGCTTGACGGCAATCATAGCCATTTTAAAGTCTTTGAAATTATCCGATTTTTTAAAAGTATCCGCTCCCTTGAAAACGTCTGTGTAGGCTGTTTCCCAGACCTTCATTCTCCAACCCTCAATATACTCCATCAGTGATTCTGGCTCCGTAGGGACGGACATATTTATTAAAATATTGTCAGATCGAACAATATTGTCGAACATTTCGCTAGCAGCCTCCTCCAGCTGAACACAAAGTTGCACAACAATTTATGGTCAAGAAGAAGCTTTATATGCTACCACTCATATTCAATTCAAGAATGATGAGAATGAGTAGTATTGAATTTCATAAATTCAGAACTCACCCCAGCATACCAACACGCCTTCGCCAAAAAAACATTTAATTTCTCTTCATTGACAGGACGAGGAGGAAAACGTCGAGCCTCCCTAGTCGGGCCAGATGCATTCATCCATTTCAACCATTTAGTCTTGTACTCCGCACTTGCAGCGGAAGTAGAAATCATCTGTAATTTCTCCAAGGTTAACTCTGGAGTTGCAAATAGGTTTTAAAATTTTTTTGTTCACTTTTTTCTTCTTATCCACTTTGAGCTCCAGAAGTTATTAATGTTTTTGTAATAATATACAAAATTACAAAAATAGGTGTTTTTATTGAAAAAATTATTTACCTTTGAATTTCGCCCATTCCTTATTTAAATTTTGATCATTTGCATAATTTTATCCTCCCAATTCTCTAAAGAAGGAAATTTATGTTTTGTGCGCTACAAGTGCAATTTCATAATCCCATGTGCAAAAATTCCTCATTTGGTGTTCCAAGGATTTTCTTAACAATGTCGATGTGTTATGAAGTTCATATTTCTCAATATTTATGAGTTACCATCCTTTAATATATATAGAGCACGACAATAAGACATTATCCATAGTTCCATACGGTAAAATTTACGAAAGATGTGAAATTTTTTGTTAATCAAATGATAACAAATTTCTTTGGAATTTCATAAAATTTACATTATACTCCTTTTTACTTTGAAATCAATATAATAACTCAAACACATTGGTTTTATATGATAATTACATTGTTTATGTATGGTGATTACTTTGTACTTGCACTAGAAATGACATGAGCCACATGATGCATTGTACAAACGATGAAATATAGAATATTTGTATTCAAAACACCACATTTTATACATGAGTGGATTTCATAATAGTCATAGGTATACCAATCTACCATACTACCTATCCAGTAACTCTTTTATATACTATTGTCGCAACTCAAAATAGCTGTTTTTGATTTTTAAATATATATTTGGCTTGAATACTAGCATAGGGAGTAGAATAAAATCTTTTTAGGAATAAAACAATGGATAATGGCAGAAACAGAAATTCCAGTCTAACACGGAAACCTTAAATCTTAAACACGGTTAATGCGGAA
>CAXARX010000810.1:0-21541 GCA_963971425.1 Bryoerythrophyllum caledonicum | reverse complement strand
GAACAAGTGAAAATCTCGACGGAGATTTTCACAACCGTTTAGGGGGCGGGCATCCCCGGAAGGCTAGTAAGCTGCCATAGTAGGTTGTACACTTCCACTAAAATCGTGCATTCATGCACACTAGTATAGCCATGTGCCGTTGGCCCATTTTAATGTTTTTCTAATAATTTGCCACGAAACCAAGCCGGTCCATCCCTCCTTGCCAAGGGCTTTCCAACAATACCAAGAATGCAATTAGGGGACGCATAATTCAAAAGATCTATAATTTAGAATGATTTAAGATCCAAAAATAACTAAAAAATCTATAAATTCTACACCTTGAGTCAGATTGCCACAAAACTAAGCCGGTGCACCCCTCCTGGCCGAGGGCTTTCCGACGGTACCAAGCATGCCCCCGGGGGACTCACGGTCGCGGAGATCTCAACGTGACAAACAAACAAACAAAAAACCTAATTTAAAGTATAGATTTTTTCAATTGTTTGGCCATTAAATCAATAAAAATTTAAAATCTATACATTAAATAAGGTTGTTTTGTTGTAGAGGATTGATATCCCATGGACCGAGTGTCCGCTAGAGGCATGTGGTACTTTTGGAAAGTGTTCAATGAGGAAAGGTGTTGTGACTTTGTTTCGTGGCATTTGGACCTACGCTATAAAAGTTATTGAATTTCAAAGTATTCATGTCTACCAATAATTAGAAAAAATATTAAAAAAAGAAAAGAAAATGAGATGTGAGGACAATTGTTACTACTACAACTTTTACTAAATTATTACTAATTTGATCCTAAACATTTTGGGCCAACGATATTGGCTATACTAGTTTATATATTAAATTAACATGTTTGTTCTGTATTGTTTTAAACAATTGAGATCTGATGAACTATGTGTCTTCCAAGGGCGTATGTAGTATTGTCAGAAAATGCTCAACAAGGAAAGGTGTATGGACTTTGTTTTGTGGCGTTTGGATCTATGTTGCAAAAGTCATGAAATTTCAAAGCAATTATGTTTACCAATAATTAAAAAAAAATAAGAAATTAAAAAAAAATAAGACTTAGTTTAGACAACTGCACTACTACTTCTCTAAACTAATACAAATTTGATCCTATGACGGGAGACATTTTGGACCAATTGCACATGCTATACTAGTCAATACATTAAATTAGATTGGGATATATTTGGTTGTTTGTTTTGTTTGATAGGTTGAGATGTCATGTATTGGGTGTTCCGTGCAGACGTTTTCACGTATCGTTGGAGAGCTCTTAATGAGAAGGAGTGCAGATGATAAGTCTGGTGATGTTTGGACGAATGATGTGAAAGTTATTCATCCTTAAGTTATTATTGTCGTCGTAAAATTGAGTCAACGGTATATATCATAAATAGATAGAAATGCCACTCCTTTTGTAGGGCGGGCGTGAATGAAGTGTTTGTTCTTCCTATAAAGAACTAAGCCTAGATATCATACTAATAATAATTATAAGAAGAGAAGCACAAATCTTTAGGAAAAATAATTCCAAGAGAATTCTACTATGTATTATTTATATGGATTCCTAATCCAATTTGTGAAGGCATAATTTGGCAAAGTATAACAAAGAGTGTACAGAGCAAGGATTTATTTTCCTTCACTTTTTATGAAGTGCCAAAGTGGTGATGTAAAATGTTATAGTGGTGTTCCAAATTTTAGCATTCTTCAACATACTCGATAAAAAATATCACTTTAGCACATATCATATGTCTATAATTTGGTTTTCATCCACAATCAAGTGATTTCATTCAAGATTATTTTTTCAACTCAAGGGTTTTATGGTGAAAACTTCACCGTTTTTAGCCTATTTTTAGCCATTTGTTTTTTTTGGTTGCAATGTGAAACCAGAAAGCCCAAATAGAAAAGAAAAAAGAAGCTATGGTACAAAGGGATATTTCCTTAACCCCTATATGTGTGTGTCTATTGTGGTGGTGATAAATTTTAGATTGTATGCTATATTTCATTACTACTAGTATGATACGTGTCGTTGCCATAAAATGTCTCATGCATAAGATTGTATGACTTGTGTCGTTGCCACAAAATGTCTCCCGTACATAGGATCAAATAATTAGTAATAGTTGAGTAGTGGTGGTAGTATTAGTAGAAATGCCATGAAACAAAGTACAAGCACCCCTCCTTGTTGAGTAGTTTCCAATGATACAACATACACCTCGAGCGGACACCTAGTCCATGAGATATGAGTTCTCTAAAACATTACCCAAAAAAAAAAAAAAAACAACCTAATCTAAAGTATAGATTATTGAAGCAAAAAATAAATTTCATATTTTTCCTACATGAGACGAAAATTATTAAGATGAAATTTAAATAATTGTGATTTATGAAGTAAGAGAAGTGAAGAAAATTCATATCAATTACAAATATATTTTAAAAATATGAGATTTTTATCAAATTTCTATGTAACAATGAAAAATAGTAAAGTCTTTACTATGCTCAAAAAATATTTTTGAATTTGATAACACAATAAAAAAATTTAAAACCTATAACTGTGGAGGAGCCCAGGTTATACCACTTCATCTTGTAATTACCGTATAAACATTTGATTTTATGAAAATCTCAAAAATCTCAAAATGTAATGTAAACAAGCCTTCACAAGTTAAATTTAGTTAGCTAAAGTAAAATTTAGAAAACATCATCTCAATGTCTCTAATTGCATTTCAACCATAGCATGATTGACATTAGCCACATTTGGACATTTAGGTGTTTATGATATTCTATATTCTACAATGATGTTGTACAATTGTCATAGAATTTCCAAATATTTTTTAGCTTGTTTTAAATTTAATATGAATTTTCTTCACTTTTCTTTCAAAAACCGCGATAACTTGAAATTTTCACAAAAAATTATGAATAATTTCTGACATGTATGCACATGCCTTCATTTATTAAATAGGAAAATTAAATTTCAATATCATGTACAGTGCCAAAACAAATTGTGGAATGCAATTCTAATTCCATGGTAATAGGTCCTTCTTTTAGGGGTTAACTCCTCCCTCATGTCGAGACCAAAGAGTAGTCAATGTCACATCAATTAATTCTTGTTCTTCATGGGATATGGATGGTCTTCATTTTTTTGGGTAGAGAGTTCCGTGAGTGCATATGCATATTTTGAAGATGGCAAACCCCATTATTGACAAACTACAAATTTTATAAAGATTAAAATTTCAAATCCACAAATCACAAAAGATGAATTTTAGTGTATTTGGCAATTTCACCCCCTATATGTGTCATTTGTATTTTAACCATAAAAAATGATTATTCTTGAATATGAACTCAACTAGTTAAATGATGCTTATTAAGTTTAATTTCTAGTCCAATTTGATATTTGGAAAATTTCTTAAAATTTGATACGTTATTGCAATTTTATTTTTGGACCTATAACCATGGTTTATTAATTTACTAATTATAGTATACCATGGATTTTGATTTGCACCATAATGTTCTACACTATAATACAACATATGAAAAATTCAAATATTTTTAAACTTATTTTGTATTTAATATGAATTCTCTTTAATGTTTCTTCAAGAGTTCATGATAATTTAAAAGTTTTCCAAAAAGATTTGAATTTTACATAATTAATGGAAGACATATAATTCAATTTTTTTTTAAATTAAAAAATTAAAAAGATTCATTGAAAACCATGCAAATGAAAACATTTTGATCTTTAACCCCATGGTCATGGGTTGTGTCATTTAAGAGTTAAAGGATGGGGCTTAGACCATGTGGTCAAATTTTAGAATCCTAAGATTTGCGTGGTCTATTTTGCAATCAAGATTTCAATGAAACTTTCTTTTTTGTTTTTTCAAAATAGAAATCACATGTCTTTTAAACATCAAATTATATATTCTTGCACTTGAGTTAGTGCATTATCCAAAGGCCACAACAAAGTGTATTTTTCGCATATTTTTAAATTTACCCCCCTGAATTTTGAATGTTAGAGTGTTTTTTTAAAGTTTTATTTGTTGTGACAAACATTACAACTTTCAAAACAATTGCATTGCTATAATCGTATGTAAACATCCAATTACAATTATTTGCAATAACTATATTAAATTTTTGCAACAACATTTATGAATAATTCATAAAAGTTCAAAACATAATATTTTATTTTAGTACAACACAATGTCATACTCTATTTGTGGTACATGAGGACTTTACTTCTTCCTACTTGACGTAAATCTATCACTACTCTGTCATGAATCTAAAAAAACACCTATGATAACTAATTCTCTATTTCCATTTTTGTCGAGCTCTCGGTATTTATTTCTTTTGTTGTCAAAAAGAGCTCTTCAAGAAGAGTTCTTCAATCAATACAGTCCAAGGCTCTCGTCACGATAGCTTTTGTCATTGAAAACAAAATGATACCTATAGTTGAAAAAAATCCAACTTCTATTAAAAAATATGTTGTCTAAATTTAGAACATTCTCATATTCACTTTTGACATCTGAAAGTGTTGTAGACTTGTAGAGGTGTAGTAAGGTTTTTACAATTCCAAATGTAAAAATTTACATAAAATTTGAGCATTCATGAAAAATATACTATATTAAGAAAATTGAAAACAAATGTTAAAGATCCAACATCAAATGTTTGTTCCCCTAATCTCATGGAATTTTCATAGAAAGATTTGGATTCCAAACACAAAAATCATTATCAAAATTGACCATTCTCAGAAAAACTTGCTATATTTAGTAACATTTAAATAAAATTTCCAACACCCAACTTCAAATTTCAATATCCCAAATGTCATAAAACTCTCATACAATGATTTTAATTCCATATGCAAAAATCTAAATCGAGTTTGAGCATTATTAGGAAAACTTCCTATATTTAACACCATTGAAATCAAATTCCCAACACCCAACATTTAAATAAAGTATTCTTAAGCTCATAAGACTCTCATATAATGATTTTAGTTTCATATGCAAAAATCTATATTGAATTTGAGCATAATTGAAAAACTTGCTATATTTAGCAGTACTTAAATCAAATTTCCAACACCCAACGTCAAATTTAAATATCCCTAATCTCACAAAACTCTCATACAATGATTTTAGTTCCATATGCAAAAATTTAAATCGAATTTGAGCATTATTGGAAAACTTTCTATATTTAGCAACATTTAAATCAAATTTCCGGCACCCAACATCAGGTTTCAGTATTACAAATGTCATAAGACTCTTACATTATGATTTTAGTTCCATATGCAAAAACCTACATCGAAATTCAGCATTATTAGAAAACTTTGCTATATTTAGCAACATCTAAATTGAATTTCTGACACCCTACATCAAATTTAAGTATCCCCAATCTCATAAGACTCTCATACTATGATTTTAGTTCCATATGCAAAAATCTAAATTGAATTTGAACATTATTGAAAAACTTTTCTATATTTAGCAACATTTAAATCAAATTTATGATACTCAATATCAAATTCAAGTCCCTCTATTTCTCGAGGGATATCATAGGATGATTCTAATACCAAGTGCAAAAATCTACATCAAAATCAAAGATTTGTCAAAAAACTTCCTAATTTTAGCACCAAAATAATCAAAATTGTCACACTTAATATCAAATTTAAATTGCCCTACTCTTCCAAGATCACATCAAATGATTCTAATTCCAAACGCAAAAATTTACACTAAATTTGAACATTTATGGTCAAACTTGCATTTTAAAGTAATTTTGAATACACATTTTCGACACCCAATATTAAATTTAAGTGCTCCTAATGCTTGAAGCCATAATATAGTGTTTCTAATTCCAAACAAAAAAATCTACATCAAATTTAATCATATAAGGCAAATCTACTAAATTTAATAGCTCACGTGAAACCCCGACTGAAACACATCAATTTTTTGTATTAAATAAAGACTTTAAGGAAGAGCTATCTAATCTTTAAACTCAAACAAGTTCATGAGCAAAATCTCACAATTTTTTTTAATTCAAACATAAACAAAATTCCAACTAGAATAAAAAAAATGTTGACTTAAATGACAAAATAAAAATAAAAATTGCATTAAACTGAATTCTCTCCAAAAACTCACTAAATTTCAAAGCATAATGCCGTGTGTAGCAACAATCCACCAATATTTTACTCTAATACTCTAAAAGAGGTCTCCGTGCAACAACTATATAATACAAATGAAGGTGCAAAGGGCCCTATATAAACCTTTGTATTTATTTGTCCCATTATTTATAGTCACCCCTTCTCCTCTCCTCTTTCCTCTTCTCCCCTCCCCACCTCACTCTACCTCTGTATTTCTTAGACCCGCGCAGGCGCGCGGGTCTGAACCGTACGGACCTAAATAAATAAATATTTATTTTATTATTTATTTTTGCTCCCTTCTTCCTTCTTCCTTCAGCAATAACTTACATGTTAATTTTTTTTAATTTTAGTTTTTCTTTTGGATATTTTGTGTTGTGAATGCCAAGGGTTCACCTATACCTAACCCACAAAAAAATTATATATATATATATATATATATATATATATTTATTTATTTATTTATTTTTTTTAAATTTTTTTTCCTTCTTCCTTCTTCTTTCTTTCTTCAGTAGTAACTTACATGTAAATTTTATTTTATTTTAATTTTATAAATTTTAGATTTTTTGGTGGGTAATTTGTGATGGGAACCCCAAGGGTTGACCTATACACAACCCACCAAATTTTTTAAAAAAGAAGAAAATATATTTTTTGGATTGGATATATGTATTCTTAATCTCGATGGTTCACGACTACACGTGCCTATATATATATATATATATATATATATATATGAGAATTGTGAAACTCAAGAATACATGCAAAAACCCATGGTTTAGTTGTACACATGCAGTTTTTTTTAAAAAAAGGATTAAATAAAATTTTCAATTATAGATGTATGTATGTATGTATGTGTGTGTACAATTTATGAACTTTGTACTTTACAACCCTATAGGATTCACAATGAAGTCTTAAAAAAATAAAATATTTCTAATATTCTTTTCTTTTCTAAAGTTTGTTCTTGTACTTTCAACCCCGAATACATTGTTGTATGTTACTTCAAGAATCATTTTGTGATGAATGCATGAATGACCAAATGTGATCAATTAAAATGAGATGTACCTTCCAAATTTTTTTCATTACAAGTTTGCCAAGCCTCAATTTAAATATTGATCACTTCGAAAATTGAACCCCCCTAGATTTCAAAACATCAAAATATATGTTCCATCGACTCCAAGTACAATTTGAAACCCCCAAGTGCAAAAATATCTAATTTGGTGTTTTTATAAGTTCTCAAAATTATGAGATTTGCTTGTAAATATTTTAAAAATATTGTGAATTTTTGAAGAAATAGTGAAGAAAATTCATATCAAATACAAGACAAGCTTAATAAATGTTAATAAAATGGCTTGAACAACGATAAAGGGTTAAACAAGTGGTCATGTTTATAAACGTGGAAATTCTTGAATAGATGATTCTCAAATATTTTTTTACCCTTCTTCTAAAATATGATTTCAAAATGCTTTTTTAGGAGGGATTGAAGTTTTTATGAAAATTTGAAAGTAGAGCTTGTAAATCACTATAGTAGAGAGTAGACTATTTCTAATTATGCGTCACTAGAGACCCAATGATGACTTTACGATTGTTGGAGATTCTTCTCATAAAAACCCCAAATTCAAAATTTAATGAAGGAAGTTTGTTGATGGTATGTTGTTTTTGGTGATCATAGCGCCATGATTATTGATCCTCTACTTGAATATCCCTTTCTACCTTATAGCAAGGAAAAAAGAAGGAAAAGAAAATTGGATTTCATATTTTGATTTATCTTCAATAAATAATTTCATACAAATCTTAAAGTGAAAAGTTTTTCAAACATGGAAACTATTCCTAAATTTTTCAATAAAATTTTATTCTTATTTTAGGAATCATCCAGAACCGACTAGCCATTTTCCTTATTAACCATGTCTATCCAATCTCGTATCAATTCTATTACTAGCTAAATTTCCACAACTTAGATTCTAACACCTTCCATTTATGATTGCTACACTTGTTAAACTTTCTCGGAAATGAGTGAAAGATGTCTTCCTTTCACAGAAATGTACTTACAATTGGTTTGTAGCATCCTCATGATTTTCCATATTTATGCCTTATATTTTTAAAATTGATGCTCTTAGCATGACCATTTGTAGCAATTTAACCCTTGAAGTACCAAAAAGTCCAAACTGGGTGTTCTGTTGATTTTATAATATGAAGAAGGAAAAGAAGAAAACATGAAAGGGAAGAAATAAGAAAGGTGAATGAAAAGACAAAAACTACACTTGTAGTTATATGTCAAAAATAATTCTTGATTCCTAACACCTCTATGTAGAGTCGCTTTCAAAATATACTAGTATGTTCTGGTAGTAGTAGGTGTCTCTAAGTCACTTTAGTATTTGTTTTTTTGATTTTTAAATTTTTTTGAAATTTGTAAATACTTTGAAATTGAATGACTTTCCACTGTATGATTGTCCAAATGTAATGAAAAAAACCATGCACCCCTTGTTGAGAGCTTTCCAATGGTATCAAGAACATGGCCGAAAGATTCAAGGATGAGAAGATCTCATCATATCAAGCAAACTAATCAAAACAAACAACATAATTTATTGTGTACATTGAATGTCATGATTACTTTTTTTAAATGTGTTGTAAGTGAAGAAAAATATAATAGATACAAATAGGCTATTTAATTATATAACAAACATTGAAATATTATATAATGATTGAAAATATTATATATTCTTTAATTAGTCTTTTAAAGAAAATATATAGATAGAAAAAAGCTCCGGTCCCAAAGAAGGGGCTCATGCGAATAAAGTGTCCGTTTATAATGCCAATGAACCAATGTTTAATGGATATTAGATCATTGGTGCAAAACTACTATCTTGCAAAAGAAGACACTTTTGTGACTAAAACAAACCAAGATATAATAGCTAGAGTCTAAGAGTACCGATCAACGAATTTGAATAAGTAAAGTTTTAGTGGAGTGTAGAAACACCAAGTTAAGTTTAGTGATTGGTTGATAAAGGAACATATACCTTATTTACGAGGTCTAGGTTTGATTTCCATGAATTCCTTTGAAGAGTATTGTGATATGCTTGACTTGGTGTTGTTGGTGACTAGGCTCGAAAATTGTAACAACAAAATGGCTCCATCCTACTTTCCTTAAAGAAGTGCGCTTGCACCAATTAACATTTTAGGATAACTATAGTTTAAACCCTTAAAGAGTGCAATGTTCTTCCTCCAAAATCACTCTAATGTTGTAATTTTACTCCTACATGCAAATATTGCAATTTTGTTTTTGTTTTTTTAGACCTTTTAACCACAAGATCTTGTACTAAACTACTTGAATAACATCTAGAAAAAAATTCATCAAATTTGAATGTACCAATTGCAAGATAATTGCAATTGATGAAAAAAATACCCTAAAAAAACACTTGCCCGAAAATTTCACTTGCGTTTGACCATGGCTACATCAAAAAAGTTCTACTACCAAAACTTGATGCATTTCACTATTATGTTCCATATAATATTTCTTAGTTGTATTCCAATTTTTGTTGCATTTGGAGATGTTTGGAATGTTCAATATCACCTTACACTTGGTAGTCGTTGAAAAGTTTTAAAAAGACGCTTTCATGTTGGAATTGCAATTTTTTCAACTTTCATAAATTAGAATAAAAATCCAGACAATGGAAAGATAGTATCTTTTATTTTTGAGTGAATAGCAAGTTTTTTTTATTGAAAAAAAGTTAAATCTCCAAAATTTTGGACATGTAGTGTACAATGTAAGAAATTTGCGGGTTAGTTGGAAAATAAAGGATGGAGGGAGGGAATCTAGCCTACTAGGGTGAGAGATTGTCCCTCCCCAAAATTTAACTCCTAGAATGAGAAAAATCTGTCCTTTTCCTTGAAAAAAAACCATTTTTCTTCTATAACTTTCAATTCCTCTATATGAAAGCCCAATTTTTTTAAAAAAAAAACCCCCCTATCCACATCACACATTCACGAATCACCTACTATATTTCGTTTGAAATTTGATTAAAAATGTATTCACCGAAACCCAATTGAACTTCTAAATGTCCTAATTAGAACACTTGGTCCTTTAAGAGGTTAACGACTACCCCCCACCCTTTTTCACTAGAAGAAAACCGTGTGTTTTTTTTAATGTTGTGAAAAGCGTGACCTTATGCTTTACGTGACGTGTTTGTAGGTTGACTTGGTGTCAAAAAAATTTGTTTAAGAATAACAAGGTAATTTTTTTGGAAAGTCTTAAGTCGCATCCGCATGTTTTTCCAGGATATCACAAAAAAATGGCCTCTAAAGGTGGAAAAGGGCGTCACGTGGATGACACATCAGTGCTACATAACTTTGAATTTTAAATTTCAAAATTTATAAAAAATATTGGTAATAGCAATCATAGATCCAACCATATGGATAGAATCTAAAATTCATAATGTACAACTTTCACTCATTTTCCATGTTCAAAATATCCCTCATAGTTGCATTTTATGTTGCATCTTTGCCAAAATTAGAAATGATGAGGACGTTTACGAGTTAAGTTCCAATAAACACACGCTTGGGCTTCCACTATGAGTACGCTAACCTTCATCTCTTTTTCAGACATTGATACTCTTCCCATCACCTGAATTGGTCTTTTGTGGCGTATGAGTCTTGAATTAGGGTTAGGGTTTTCATGATGTGCACACTATGTTGCAGCCAAGATCAATATCTATGAGCTTTATACCAAGAGGAAGAATGAGCTTTATACCAAGAGGAAGAATGAGCTTTATACCAAGAGGAAGAATGAGCTTTATACCAAGAGGAAGAATGAGCTTATTAAACATGTGCCATACTTCCTCTCATCTTGTTAGTTTATTTGGCTTTACAAGTTACGAACAGTACTGCTAGGGTTTTGCGGTTCTAACTCGAGATCTTGTTAAAACTGCACACACAGTCTACAGTGTAAGTTAAGCTTCTGCCGACGCTGTATTGACAAGGTTTTGCCGCTAACGTCCATCAACTGAAGCGATTCAAGTGAAGGACCGGAAGGAATGAACGATGAGGTGATGTCAATGTCAATGTGAGTCAATGTCAATGTCAATTGGATGGTCCTTTACTTTCTGTCAATAGTTTTCTTTTGTTAAATATAATTGTCGCTCTTTGAGTGTTCGTTGGTTACACATGCGTGGTCCTTCGCTTTCTCTCGTGTCTGAGCACCATCATATTCGTGTATCTGTAGATTTTTAAATTGCGTGAATCTTCAGAATGCTGAGTGTCCCTCAGAACGAGGATCCAGCACATACAGCATTCTGTGATCGTGATGATGGAGAGCCAAACGAGAAAGGCTATTCTAGTCGGATTACGTGAACCTGAGACGAAGAGCTCTGAGGCAACGCATCAGGAAGAACAGGTGGATGTGCTATTTCTTGAGCCTGTAATTATTTACATTTGGAACAACTCAGTAGATCAACTAACAAATTAGGTTGGAGTTGCAGTAAAAGACGGTGGAATCGAAACCTGTTATATAGCAGGAAAGTGGAGCACTTAAAGAACATCATAAAAAATTGTGGTATAACCTAAGTTCGTTACCACTCTCTTCAGTTATTCCTGTTGTCTCTTTCCCAGCATTTTTAAAAATGATTTTGAAGTTTCCACTCTCAAAGGACAAGGCCTGCGCTATGCTGGGACGAGCCTTTCATCTTGTCGTGTCTGTCGTCTCCAATGGGAAGAAGATCTCCACTTCTGCGGTTGATCGATGTGCCCTTTGAACAGGCCGTTTAATACCATCGCTCGCTGGTTCGTCTTTCTCACGGTCGTCCTCCACGGCGGTACATACGCCATTTCCTTTCGACTGGAAAATAATCTACAGTTGGTACGGTGCGTGACCGGTGCTTCGGCGCGGGTGCTCCCAAGCAGCCTAGTTAAGCTCAAGATTCCCAAGCAACCTGGTAATGAAGTAACTAAACAGCTTCAGGAATTAATAAATTTAAATGTATATCCACTCCATATGTACGAAATGTTCATCATTGTCTGAACTTTTATAGTTTTGTATGTTGACCCTGCTTGTGCACTGTTGTCACTAAATTCCGTCATCAGCCTCGTCGCTGCTTTTATTGCAGGCTGGACTTTCAACAAGAACATTGACTACGCATGGGACACGGTGCGTTCGGAGGGAAGTAACTTTTTCTTAATAGAAGTCAATTGCGTTTCCTTGAGCTTAGTAGTCCACGCTCTTGTTGAAAGTCCATAATCAAGAAACAGTGATGCCTGAACTATGCATGGGCAACACTAGCTTGTGTTTCTTGATTATCAATGAGGCTTACATTTACAAACTCGATCGGTAGGCGGGTGCTCAATGGTTAGGTGAAGGGAACTGTATCGAAATTAAGAGAGATTTCTAAAAGCTTCGATGTATGGATGTATGGTTGGTGTATTGAGATCTATTCAAGAATAGGTCTGCAATGGCTCTTGTCCACTAGTGCAAAAAATTGTACATTCTAAGCTGGTTACGGTGTGATTGATGGGTTACAGTTTGATTGATTGGGTTACAGTTTGATGGATGGGTTACTGTTTGATCGATGGGTGCACTCGATTAATTGATCAATCAAAGCAGTTTAGCGTCTTTCAGAAAACGCCTTCACTATCTTGATAATGCGAGATGTACTAGTTGCTCAACTAGCGATTGAAATTTCATCTATCCACTTGAAGTAAAGATTACTTTTCATCTCAAAAGTTAATGCTACAAGTTTTTCTTTCATACCTTCGTGCATGTAATGAAGTGTTTGTTCAAAAAGTTCGATTTCATGCATTCAAAATTTATGATGTCGTTCATCGTAGTTTTATATTTTCATCCATCCAGAGGTAACTATATAGTAGATGAAAATCTTCCAAATCTTATCATTTCATTTACAGTGGTTAGCATATATAGTCGCACTATTGGTCCGAGATGACCCTAAACTACCAGGGCAAAGGTAATATAAGGTAAACTTGCCTATTATAGGCGAATCACCCATGACAGGCACCTATTGAACTCCCCCATTACAGTCTTTTATCGATCTATGAGAAACTGTCTTAAAAATGGGATGAAGATTGCATTAGGTTGATTTGTAGTTGTTATCAAAGACTTGGGAAATGGTTATGAAGTTATTAGTAACTGTCATGAACACTTACACCAATTAAATCTAAATTGGTAGTAAAAAGTAGTTTTTTTATTTCTTCATGTCATGTCCATGTTTGAAAGTCACTAAATTGGTAGTAAAAAGTAGTTTTTAAATTTCTCCTTGTCATGTCCATGTTTGAAAGTCTTGTAGCCATCTTAAAAAAATGTTATTACTGTTTTAGGCGGGAAGATGATCATCATGAAAACACTTTTATGCTGATTTGGGGTAGTCTACATACTCTTTTGGGCTTACTGGACAACACACTTCAAAAATTTGCAAAAAAATTTCATATTTTGTCTTAAAAAAAAAAGAATTTCAATTCCTTTCTTCATTTCTCGCATGTATCTGTGTATGGAAAAAAATATGATTATTTATGCTAATTGCAATACAACATAGATCATGGTCGATCACCATTTTGAAAACTCTCTCACTGCATTAATGAAATAATGCATCCGGAAAAAGAGTACGTTCTCCAATCAATTCCTTCATTTCATTTTCTTCTCATTCGAATTAAGAGGGTTACTTCGTACCTGCAGCGGTCGGAAATTATTGAATTAAATGAATGGGCGACCAATGAGAGAAAATTCCACGTTGCCAGTACTCGCCATCTTCATAATCAGTCACACTCATTCTGATCAGACCCAGTTCTACTTAATTACAAATTCATGGACCTCAACAAGGCTGCTATTTCCCATGTGAGGATGCAACGAGGCTTCATTAATTATGAGCTAGCCAGTACTGGCTCACTGTTAGTAGTATGACGTTTAATTTGGTCAATCTGGTAGAGACTAGGGAGGTATTCCATGTGTTGAGATCGAACTGAGTATGATGTTCGATCTGTATTTGGACATATCGATCTCTTTGCGCAGTTGTTGTGTCCATGGTATTAATAATAAGATAAGTCTGCTGTACGCTGGGCTGATCACTTAATTTTGCCGTCAGAAATCATTACTCAGGAGTAATTAAGTGCATGTTGCAGGCTTGCATTGAAGTCGATCACTGATCCTCCAGTTGTATGAGGAGAGTCAGGCTAGCGTTTACATAGTTTCAGAATGACCCAGCTTGAGTGAAGTCGACTCGGTAACCTTAGGTTCTTTGTGTTCAGGTTGCTACTGCTGCTGCTGCTGCTGTGAGAGAGAAGATTTTGAGAGATGGCGCGTTTCGTGGCTATGGTGGTGGCTGCGCTCTTGATGTACGGCGCGTCGATGGCGAACGCGCAGACGGACTGTAGCGCGCAGTTCACCACACTGCAACCCTGCACGGCCTTCGTCACGGACAACACGATAACTGCACCGTCGCAGCAATGCTGTTCTGCGTATAAAGCGACCCAGATGAACAGCCCGGTGTGCCTGTGCCAGCTGCAGCAAGCGTTCGCAGACCCCGCTACGGCACCGGGAAACGCGACGCGCGCCAACGCGATCGCGAACCTCTGCGCCGTCACAGTCGACCCCAGCAAATGCCCGGCGCTTCTGGGCACGGGTGTGGCGCCGACATTGCCCCCGCCTGCGCTCGCGCCCACGCCCACGGGGGCGAATGTTGACTGCAGCGAGGAGTTCAACTCGCTCTCCGTCTGCATCGCGTACCTCAGCTCCAACGACACCGTCCCGCCCGCTGATTGTTGCAGTGCTCTCCTCGACGTGCATTTGAAACATCCCGTTTGCCTGTGCCAGCTGCTGCAGACGGTGAACAGCGATCCGTCCGCGGCCTCGGGGCTCAACGTCACGAAGGCCACGGAGCTTCCCACGACTTGCAAGACGGGGACTGACGTGAATCGGTGCCCTGCGCTTCTGGGGTCGCCCGTGGCGTCGCCGGTAGCGCCCTTGTCCGCTCCCGTTCCGCAAGCAGGCGCGCCGCCGGGCACCGTTGTCGCCGCGACTCCTGACGCGGCTCCCGACAACGCGACTCCCGTCGTCACTGGCCCGAGTGGGGGCTCCGCGACGTCAGTCAGGATGCCCCTCGCAACACTCGCGACCGGGTTCATCTTGCATTTCTTTGCTCTAGTTTAATTCGACTTTTGCTGTTTAATTCTTTTTTATAAAGAGACAAGGATGTTTAAATTTTTTTAGATGATTAATCACATCAGTATTTTGAGGTGATTCGAATGATTGTAGATGTGAGTATTTATTATCATTTTTTATTTAAAAAAATTGTTTTCTTTTTTTGGTTTATACAATTTTCCCCTTTGAAAATTCTCTCATACTGAGTCTGTAATGGGATTTTCTTTTCCAAACATTTGGTTAAATTTGAGTACTCTCTTGTATTGACTCTTTTCAAATAATGGGTGCATTGAAATACTAAATGTATTTTATGTCCTTTAAAACAATTCATTGAATCTAAACACTATTTCATGTACATGGGAAGGTTTTGGATTACTTTGTATATGTATGGACTAATACTACATGAACTAGCCTCTCACTTTAGCCCCCTATAGTTGGCAAGCAATTTGTGGCAAGTTTTCAGTTAGGTGATAAGGAGATTTTACAGTCGAGTTTTGAATTGCCAACCTCTCCATTCCGTTCGAGTATCTTATTGTATTTATCCTAGTTTAGGGTCATCTTGGATCGCTATATTTGTTTTGTAAACTTGCATATAGGGACTTCAACTTCAAAAATTGTTCTTTTTGATTTGGTTAATCTAAGAGTACTTTAATTCCCTATGGAGTTCAATAAGCATGTACTTTAGTCCCTCTTAAAGGTCAATCCCTAAGACTAATTCATATTAAGAATAGTAAGATTCTTTAAAACACAAAATTAAATCCGATATGCTTTTGTCCAAATTACACTATTGTTCCATATGTAAGGAATTAGCAATGCTAGGTTATTTTGGAAAGGAAGTGCAAGGTAAATGATTATTTTTCAATGGATATGATTTTTTTCCACATTTAAAATTATTATGGACAAAAGGCAAGCACTACAACACATTTTGTCAAATATTACTTCTTGAACATTAATACATTACTAAGTGTTCATTTTTATTGAATTTAGTCATTTGAAATGTGAACAGATTGATTAAAAGAGTAATGTTAATGAACTTAGTAATCAAAACTTTATTGCTAGTAATGTTGATTTAGGACCTCAAGTGGGAACAATCTTGTGAACATATGCTCTTATGGAAACAGGCATCTGATTCACAAGCTTGTTGGGAACAAAAGCCACTTATTAATATATCTGGCATGGGTTGTAAAGGTGACTTTGTGCATGTATTATCAAAGAGGATCGATCAACGTATCTTACATGACTTATCAACGTAACTCCTGTGTTTATATTACTAAGAAGGCTAGCCAAAAAGTCAATACTTTTGGTATAATTGATCACAATAATTACATCATCATTTGTATGCCTAAAAGAATTATGGATATATCAATAGTGGTAACTCAAAGAACATATCTAATGCTAGTCAAACTACTCACGCCATTGAAAACTTCATGACTTATTTAATCTTATTAATCGGTATCCTAGTAATCATTTTAGTACTAGACCCCAATTATTTAAAACATTACTACAATAATCAATGTAAAAATCTTCCTCGATCTAGTGATAAGCCTAATAATATTTGTCACTTTGCTGTCACGAAGGTTGATTTAAGATATTTTTCAAAAAATACATGTGTATAAATAAGAGCAGGATTCATTCAATGGTTTGGATACTACAAAACAATCAATTGATCCTTGTTTAGATGTTTTCACACTAATGATTGTACATAAAATCTCTACTTTTTGCTATTAAACTATACATCAATTGATATTCATTTTATTTTAAAAAAACATTCATCAACAACTTTGTAGCCATTACCTTCACTACTCCCAAGTTTTACCAAGATCATCAAAGCTTAAGTGTTAAATTAAAAATTCTTAGCATTGATCATAAAGAAGTTGTATAGAACTTTCACTACTTGTGAGTTCATTTTGATGGCTTGAGCAATTGTGAAGTCAAGATTAGAGAGCCTCTTTCAAACTAAAATTTAAAAAATTAAAACTCAAGCAAGAGATTATAGTTGTCAAACAAAACATATTTTAATTTCCAAACAAAATGTCTTAAGTTATTATTGCTTATTAGCAACGGAAAAAGAATTACAATACACTTTAGTGTGTATTATTTAAATACCTACAAATGAATTATGAATTTTCAAAGTATTGTCTATAAATTAATGTATTTAAAAAAACCCTTGGCTAGGTTCTTATAAGAATGCATGTTTTGATAGTGTACATTTTATAAAAGAAATATCTAATTACAATGGTAGTTATAGGTCCTAATATGAATCCATCTAATGAATTTTTTTGCAGTATTCTGTTTGAAAAATGAACTTGTTAGTTGCTATAAAAACAATTTGAAAAAAAGAATCGTAGAATATTGCTACAATCTTCCTTTGGTATTGACTATTATGACCTCTAGTGTTGGCCGAATTTTTGAATGACAAAAATAACTTTAAAATGTATAACTTTCACATCGTACATGTGAATGCCAAGAAATAAATTTTGTACACCTATCTTCCTTGAGAGCTTTCAAAAAATTAAAAATTAAAAAATTGACTGACACTTGATTTATGACATCTCAACCTATCAAACAAAACAAACAAAACAACCTAATGTTTCTAGAAGGTGGTATAGATTTGTAGTAAAAATTACAAATTGTCAAAAAGAATGCTCTTAGTTTTTAGGGTTTCAATTTTGAGGTGCACTGACTTTAAAAGTAAACGCGAGAGAGGTATGAGAACTTTAAAGTTGTAGGCGACGGGTACAGAAACCCTAGCCCTACTCTCCAAGGAGGCTTTTCAGAGACAACACGCTCTCGAACCGCTCTTCGTTTTTCGCAGCGCACTCGATCTGCTCTTAGTGCCATTCTCTTTCGTTTTTGAGCGTTGGATTGCAGCAAGTGGGCTCAGCAAAGATGATTTACGACGTTAATTCGGCGCTGTTCCGGTCTTTCTTGAGCCAGAAGGGTGCAGGGGACAAGCGCAGGACGGAGGAGCCGAAGCAAAACAACCAGCGGGCGCCTAAGGCCAACGAGAACAAGCCCGTCATGAATGAATAACCAGCTACTCCGCTGGCGTTCCATTATCATGGACAAGGAGTGGAGGAATCAATTTGTTTTGATCTGTTTTGTAGGACCAGAAGATGGAGAACTTACACCGCATCATGAGCACGTTTTCTAGAGATGGATAGGTGGATAGCTCTTCCAAGTCGGTTTTCTTCATCGATGACTATTCCTTAGTCGTTGTTGGTTTCCGCTTGGACATGGATCCCCTGTTTATTGGAATACATCTCTTTGTGGATTGAGTCGTTGAGGCTTTAATTTTTGATGTAGAATTCCTGCATGTGGAATGTTCCACCTACAAAAACAGTAATTTTTTCAGCTACAAATTTTTTCACTTGGTCAAAATTTTATGGATGGTTACAGCCATTTTCTGCATGTGTTCTTGGTGGTCTTTCTACATAATTTTTTTAATTGATCAAGGATTTGCAGTTTTTCTCTTCCCGGAATTTGTGTTGCCTTGTCATCAACTGTCACTCAGGAATATATTTTCGGAAGCTGGTGTCTCATAGACCAGTCGTGATTCGTTGTCGCTGTCTAAACGGAACATTCTTGCATTTTGTAGGCTAGATGGTGAGATATATTTGTCCTGGGGACAATTATACATGTCAGAGCGTCTACAAGACTGGGATAGAAGGTTTGTAGTCGGTGCTGCATGCAAGAATTCTTTCTCAATGAGATGCTCTCATACATAAGTTTTTTGATTACTACAGGAACTAACAGGTCTACTACAAGAGAGGCTGTATCGAGCTTATTGTGATGTAAGAATGGCTAGGGTTTAGTTTTTTGAGTAGCAATAAACACAATGCTCATGAATATATCAAACCTTCTTCTTTATTGTAGATTTTGCTTGTTTTGGTGCAATTTGCTCTCTTCTTCTTTGGTTCAAAGTCAACAAAAATGGAATTTCTAGTGACTGGCAGTCAATCTCCAAAGTACTAATACATATTCTACAATGCAAAGTGCTTTTGGATAGTACAATTACACCGTCAGCACAAGTGAAACGTACACTGAAAATTAAGATTATTGTGAATTTAGAAACCCTAAACGAACCCTAACCGAAGCGGACCATTTTGTTTGATGTACAGAATGTGAACCGTTACAGTCGGTGAATGGAAATACATTTTCGTCCATTTGTTTTGAGTCTGAGTGTGGGACAGTATTTACGGGTGGTAATTTTCTCATCGAGGTGTTAATTCATCTTTATGTGCAAGATTTGTTTAAAATTGGATCACAAAGGATGCTTTCTTAGTGTATTTTAGTACTGTGAACGAGAAAAAAAATGATACACATACTTTCATAGATGCTTGCTTAACTCATGTACACTTGTACACAAGATTTACAACAATTTTCATTTATTCCTTCAGAAAGATATCTTGCACATTCTCCTTATCGTTCTGTTCATGATACTTTTTTCCTTCCCTATTCTTGTTCCTTCCTCTCTTGTATCCTCTCTTCATTGCGTTCTATCTTCCCTTAAGTACCCATCTTCCTTCCTTCTTGTTAGTTATATCCTAATCCCACTTGTTTTTCAATTCAAATTAACATCTCAGTAAGGCATAAGACAAGCGTCATCTCTCATCAATAGTAGCAGTCTAGTGCCTTATTATAGCACAAGAAGAAAACAACTATAGAACTCGTCTTTGAAGTGTTTAGATTCTAAAAATGAAGTTGGAATATCCACCTAGTGTCGACAACAGAGTGAGTATAAACATCACCTTGACATCTTGCCCCTAATAGTTGGTGTTGTGATACTCGTATTATACAACAACCATTGGTCATGGTCTCGGATGAAATAGTTTGAGCTTTTTGATGTTTTGCTGACTTGTGGTATATTTTCCTCTGACTTTAAACTACTTCGAGATTATACAAAGTTTGTCGCCATAATTCATCCAAGTTCCCTAGCATCATCAACCGGGTTATGATCACATTAGCTTCATCCATGCTATAGCGCAATGCAATGTGTAGAGTCGGTATGTGCACTGTTGACATTTTTGTTCTATTCTCTTTGCTTGTCAAAGACCATTTTGTCGATAATGCCTTATAGAATCTCGTTTGTCTTTTCCAGGAGCCCATTTACTTGTGGGTAATAAGGACTTGCTTTATGGTACTTCATGGATAATCTGTTCAACAAAGCGGTAACCATTTTGCCAACAAAATGGGATCCCCAGTCTGTTACTAGTTCTAGAGCATAGCTGAATCTACACACTATGTGATAGAAAATGAAATTTGCAGTCACTACCGAAGTTGCTAGCTTCACCGGTAATGCTTTCGCCCATTTTGTCATATAATTTGTTGTGACTACAAGATATTGATTCTTGCGGGCTAATTTGGATAAAGCCCCAAC
Source organism: Bryoerythrophyllum caledonicum (assembly GCA_963971425.1). Taxonomy (NCBI): domain Eukaryota; kingdom Viridiplantae; phylum Streptophyta; class Bryopsida; order Pottiales; family Pottiaceae; genus Bryoerythrophyllum; species Bryoerythrophyllum caledonicum. The sequence goes on along the minus strand of CAXARX010000810.1, from coordinate 940 downwards.
AAAATCTAACCCCCATTTATCGAACGGACGGGTAGGCACGATGGGATGTAGCTCAGCCTAAGATAGGATCCTCTTTCCATACAACTGACACGTCTCGTAGCTAGCGTAGTATGCTTGTACATCTTTGAACAAGGAAGGCCAGTAATACTTGACCGACATGATATTCTTTGCAGTTACATTTTGAGCAAAAAGACCTCCACATGTGCCATCATGACATTCTTTGAGTACTTGTTCTATTTTTTACTTGCATAATGCTCGCCGCCATACACCATCCTTGCCATGATGATATAACATGTCTCCCATGACCAAATATGGCCGACTCACATTGCGTAATTTTTGTCTTGAAGACAAGGTCAAATCTTTAGGATATACTTCACGACGTATGAAACTTATTATGTCTCCAAATCCCACCATCAATTTTGGTTCATGTTCTAAAATGAACATTTCTTCACCACATGATAATTCACCTTCTTTGTATTATTAAGTTTCCTAAGCTCCAGTAGCATAGTTGCTTGTTGAACTCTCTAACCTCTTTCTACTTTACACTGCAACTCGAATTGCTGGAGGCTTGCCAATAATCTCGCAACTTTACCAACCGGATTAATTTGCTCTAAGAGATTCTTCAATCCATTGTGTGGTCTCTGTACCTCAATTCAAAATGGCCTGGGGATAATATAATGCTCATATTTTATACATCCAAAGAATATTGCCATAGCTAATTTTTTTAGACTGAAGTAATTTTGCTCGCATGTCGTCATTAATCTACTAGCATAATACACTGGGAGCGCTCTTCAAGAGTCATCATTTTGGATCAATACACAAGCTCAAGCACTCGCACTTACATTTAGATTCAATATAAATTTATATGTCCAGCCAAGGACTTGCACCACAAGTGCTTTTAATAACTTTTCAAGTATGCAATCGTATGCTTGCTTGCATT
>CAXARX010000809.1:0-23699 GCA_963971425.1 Bryoerythrophyllum caledonicum | reverse complement strand
CTTCTGCAAGATATGGTGCTCCAGTTTTACATTCTCATCAATTGTCAACTGCGAGCCCTACTACTTCTGTAGGAGATGTGTTGAACAATCTTACAGACCGTGTTTAGAATGTAAAGAGATGGGTGCTCCATTGTGAGCCTCTTTCGTCCAATATTGTTGTGAATGGGGGTAGAAGGCTATTTTTTGTCACGGAAAGAGGTTGGTGAGGACGAAATACATGTGGACAATCTGAGAATTGATGACCTTATCAAGAGAGGTGCTCTGGACAACCTCTATTATATACCTCGAGATCCTACTTCGCAAGTGTCACCGAGTCCTAGTCCAGTACTATGTCCCATTAATGAATGCCATCATCTAAAAACCAATGTTGATGAGGCAAACAACGTAAATCCCATGAATCGGTTAAGAGATCTTTTCAAGAAGAATCCGCTATTGTCTTCTACGGATGAATAAACGATGAGGTGTTTTGCTCTACTTGTCAATTCCAAATACCTTCAAGCAATGCTTTATGCCATGAAGACTTGGGAGATGCTTGAAGAAGTCCCAAAGTATGACATATGACAGTACAAGACTTTATTGGAGCAACAAGACGTGGAATCAATCCCAATGGTTGAATTTCTATACACGGCTATGACTAGGTCAAACGCATTATCCGGTATCGTTTGTCTTATTGAGAACATGGTCTCTAAAATTCAGAAGTTGATACTTCCACTTGTTAGTGGTGCGCATGCATTCAAGAGGTTCACCGATTGACTTCTACCCACTATGAATCATTATGTAGAAGTGGAATCGTAGTATTGGGACATGTACAAAGAGTTGTCCAACTTCAAAGAGGAGGTGGAGGTGTTGAAGGAGGAGAATATGCTCGTGAAGGAGTTGCGATCCGCCTTTCAAAAAGAAAAGGGAACTCAAAAGATCGATCAATTAACTCTTCCTATGGATAAGAACAAAGCAATAGAGAACACCGAAGCACTCAACAAGGAAAAGTCATTAGCGACATCCGGTAGCGAAAGTGACGAGATTCCTAATATCGTGGGGAGGTCGAAACAACCACGATTTGGATCTAATCTGATGAAATCCACTCTTATTTCCTAGTGGGAACGAATACAATGAGTGGAGGTTATGGATAAATGCCTCCCTAAAAGCCGATCAGAGTCTCGGTGGTTGGGATGGATGCAACAACTCCAAGATAAATCATCATTAGTATCCTAAGCGATGGAGGGGCTGAAGAAATTGGCGATGAAGACAAATGAAAAATGCAATGCTGTGGAGGCATCATTGAAGAGATTCAAGACAGAGTTGGAAAAACATTCGGGTGATTTTACAAAAATCACATGTTGGAGCAATTCGGATGCTTGAGCGTTTGAACCACACAACGCAAGGAGGTGTGTAGGACATTAATTGGGCATTGGAAGTGGAAGAAAGATGGGTTCTTTACTAGAACTTGTCCGCACACATAAAGAAGACAGAGAGGAAAGCTGTGCATGGTTTTGATGTTGGGCACAAAATGTTAGAAGGCATTTGTAGCCTTTGTCAATACGGTTTTGGCCATGAGGGAGCAATAACTTTGGGCTATTGTCGCCACACTTTTCATCTGACATGCATCATAGCGGCATATCTTTTTAGCTCTATTTGTACAGGATGCCGTTCACCATTGAGCCCTAGGTTTATGAATTATTTGGTCTTTTGGAAGTCATGCCTCCCGGCCACGAATACAAACGGTGGACCCTTCCACTTGACCAAGGACTATAAAGATTCTAGAATTTTCAGCATTGGGAAAACCTTTAACATGGGATCCATAAGAACAGAGGCAGAGCTCATAAGATCAATCTAAGCAACCAATGGATTCATTCTTTTGGATGATGCAAAACCGAGAGGTGGAATTACGGGCCCGGTTAATTGAGGGTGATGAGGATCAAGAATTGTTTTGTCGTCGAATGGGGGGGCATTCGAGCATGCGACACAACAAGTTCTTTAGATTTCCGAAGAACCAAGTACAAAAAAGAAAAGATGACAAATAGAAGAAGGTGGACGAAGCTAAAGAGGTGAACGAGGTGCATACAACATACAACATACAACCACGAGTTAATAGGAACAGCTCTAATTTTGTCGATGTTGGAAGAAGCTGCACAAATTCGTGTTCTCGTGAAAGTGAATGGAGAATCAAAGGAGGGAGATCCATTAGTGGAGGTTGCCACAACATTCGATAAAAGGATTTCACTGATTATAGATCATTGGAGGTCGATATTATTGGAGGGAGCAAACAAAGGGACCGCGTTTCAAAAAGAAATGGAAAACAATGTATTGAAGGTTGTCGTGAATAAAATAGACTCTGCTATAAGAGCTTTGAAGCAGAGCTCTATGGATAGGACTCCAAAGCGAAACAAGAAACACAAGGAAGAAGAGGATGATGTATTCTCTCCACAAACAACCCGACAATTCTGCGTAGTTGATTGAGCTACAAAATCCATACGGACTACAGACCAAAAGAGCCTCATGGGATCTAATCGGCGAGAAGGTCTAAGAAGTGGCAGCAAAGCGAAAGAACTCAAGAACGGTAGACAGTCTAATGTTTTATGGGAAGGTAGCGGTGATAAGAGGAAATAGACATGCACACATATATCTGAATAAATTAGAGTATAATTGTGTAGATAGTTCATAGTTGCGTGAAATTTAAGAGAATATAGTAGTACTATATAGTTGAAGTATTGAAGAGATGATATGTTGTAACATTTCATTATTAAATTATATGTGTGTTTGTACGGAAATATGAATGCATAATTAAAAGTAGTGAAAATTGATACTCCCTCCGTCCCATAATGATCTTTTTGTTGGCCTTAATTTATTTTTCCAAAATGATCTTTTTGTTGTACTTTGTGATTTTCGAAGATGTTAAATTTTGTTTTCAATTGCTTTATATGATTTTCTAAACAACATTGACTAGTAGTCCCCCCTCTAAGTTGGCAATCATCAATAAGAAGACAAATGAAATGATTTGAGGGATCAATCAACATTATTCGTACTTATATTTTTGCATCTCTTTGAATATTTCCCAATTAAAGGAGATTAACCCCTAATGGTCTAAAGAGCCGAAGATAGCCAAATCAGGATTTGATTTTGGTCAAACGCTCATTTTCATATTGTTCTTAATTTCAAATAAAAATAGTACTAACTAAGAAAGTGTGGAGATTATCTTCTATTTTTCAATCTAATTTTTTTGTTTTGAAAATTATGAAGATTGGGTCTTTTACAACTCCTTAAAATTCACTTCTTAAAAGTACCAATATACACTACAAAATAGGTATTTCAAGTAAATTTCTTTATATGGAAGCTCAAATAGCATGGTCCTACTACTTCCTCTTCATCACTATTATTTACATTTTTCAAAAAAAATTCATACTATTTTATTCATTTTTGTATTTACTATGATTATAACGAGATATAAACTTAGAAATTTTGTATAAAACTCATTTTTAATTAAATAATTATAAAAAAATGAGTATGAATTTGTTTAACATTTAATAACAAGCTATGTGAGAAAATTAATGAAAAAATATTATGCACTTAGAAAAGTTGAAAAGTCATGAAGTTTGACCAAGGCAATGTAGGCTAGACGCTTAGGGGTTAAGCTTTGGGAGGAAAAATAGGGGTCGAAACATAGTTTTAGCCACGCACAAAATGTCCGTAAAATTAAAATTTCACACTCAACAATTACATGTCCATTAGTGCTCTTTGAAAATGCCCACAATATTTCACATATCAACACTTCATAACTACACTTTGAAAAGGGATTTAAAGCCCAAAGTTTCTTGGATGTCCGTCTATCCACCGTCCGCTGAGTTTTTCATCCGTCTGTCTTTTTGTCCACTAATTCCGTTTGTCCGTCCGTGAGATCGTGCGCCGGTTCGTCCGCCTAACCACCAGTAAATCGTCCGTCCTCGTGCCCGATCGCCAAAAATTACCGTTTGCCACGGTAAGTCTGTCCGTCCGCCATTTACATTAGCTTCCGCTGCGTCTGCTGTCTCTGGGCGTCCGGATTTGTGACGCGATTTTGCCCCGGACGTTGGATTTTGACAACCTTGTCCCAGATTGATTGTGCCAAATTTGTGTGCCACCGGCCTTCGTACCTCGGCTGGTGAATTCCTTTCAGCCACAGGTCTTAAATCTTCACGTTCCGCTTCACTGCGTCCTAGAGAACTGTTGTTGCGCCGAAGCCTCCGCGCTTCGAAGACACCCCCTATAGTCAATGCGTAAGGATTCTTTGTCAATCGACGAGAGTCGGGAGATTGCACATCATGTCGGAATTGCAATTGATCGCGATATTCCCAAAAAGCCGGCTCACGAACAATAGCAAAATTCTAGAAAAAAAAAAACAACACTCGGGAACAAGAAATATTAACCGCATTCAAATTGCAAAAACCGCAAACAACTCGGGAAGCGTGTGAACAATCTCGACTGTCGTTCAAAGAGATTGGGGGAGGAAAACTGCGAAGGGGGGGGGGGGGGTTGGGCTCGGGGTCACTAACCTCCTGCCGCCACCAACCGCCTCTTAGTCCTTCAGAGGACAAGGGGCGGTTGACCAAATAACAAAATTATATCACTGTGCGTTGACATTGCTACGGCCAAAAGCACAGACAGAGCTTCTTCACACTAGCAAGAGAAGAAGCTTCTTAAAGCTGGTCTTCACACTTACTGAACTACGAGCTACTAAAACGGCCCTCTACAGTCTAGACTCTACGGTGCTAACGAGCTAGGGAAATGACCCTTTTTGAACTACCGAGCTACGAACCAAGGCCCGGGGCCCTCTACGCATATGTTAGGGCCGTAGATGCCATGGCCCTCCGCGCGCAAAAAGGAGCCCACCCCTCATGTCCTCATGGCCCTTCCGGGTCGTAATTGACCCAACCACCCAAATGGGTCTAAGGAGGCAAAAAACGGGATAAAATGGCCGACTGGGCCAATCCATCGCCATGCCTCTTGGAAGCATACAAATGTGCAAAAAAACATCATGGGATTACAAAAATCGCCTACATGCTTCGGTAAATGCATTACATGGCTCGTTAGCGCACTTGATAGCTCACACTAACCATGTAGATATATTGTACTAACCATGAGGGTATGTCCTACTGACTAGGCTCCAAAAAGGGTTTCATCATCCGCAGTGGCACTATTAAAACCTTTGTTACGCAAAACATACAGAGGTCCTCCACTTGCTCATGGGAATGTCCCATGAGCACATTAAGTAGAGGTGCACAAATCAAAATTATGTATGGCACAAACGTTATTTTTAACTCCGTTTTCTCCAACAACTCCCAAAACATTAGCTTCAGAATGCCAAATGCATGTTCATCAATACACCTATCCCGTCTTAGTTTTCTATTATATATTACTTCGAAGACAAACAAATTTCAAGCACCGCGATGAGACACTATCAACCACTGCAATAGGGGATAACAAAATTCCCTAATTAAGAATGGTATGAACCCATCGACGGAGTAGTCATTCTCTAGAATTGTGCCTTTAGTTGCCAAGGTATACAACGTCGACCACCTTAGAACTCTAAAATCGTTAGTGGATCCCAGCATATCACGTCAAAAAAGCGTTTATCACTATGAACCACCGTCTCGCAGTTGATACTATAGTTACCAGATTTGAAATAGAAATAGTCATCAGGTCTATGTGCATGTTTAGCAATGCCAACATGCATTCCCTCGATGGCACCAGCTACATAACGTTGTCGGGTAGAGAAGGTTTTGCATTGGGAAATCACGAGGATTTTGGTTGCGAATAGATGTGGCCTAAGGACAAAAGTAAGATTGTCGTATGTGATTAACAATCACAGTTGTGTACAAGTCATAAGTCGTTGCTGTGGAGTCTTCTACATTGCCATAGAATCTACTCCCCGTTGGCCTACCGTGCACTGATTCTATTTGGGTATAAGGGTAAGGGTGTATAATAAGAAACAAGTCCTCGGACGGGTGAAACGGGACGGCCAAACCACGAGCTGAAACCGTTCGAAAGATTGGTTCCTAAACTTCAAACCCACGGTGACAGGAAGCCCCTTTCACCAGTAGGAACAACATAGAAGTTTGACCATGTGGGTGATCAATCCCACTTCGTCACCACAAACAACAAATGGAGCTCTTCTTGGATTCCTACAGAGCCCGCAACAGATTTACAATGCAGAAATGAAAACAACAAGCCTCCAAAACTGGCTAGGAATAACAATAAAAGACAATGTGCCTCCAAAACTGGCCAGGAATGACAAGCCACAACACACGAGTCTTCTTTTCTTCAAGCTTTGAGATCTTCTCTTCAATCTTCTTTTGTTCAAAACTCAAAGTCTTCAAATCTTCAAAGAAAACTAAACTAGACTTTTATAACTACTCTTTCTTCAAAAGAAAGAAGATAACAGACCTTCCTTTGCTCCACTAGCCATAACTTTTGGAAATTTTTTATCAAAATGAGATATTGATAGCTTTATAGAAATCCATCTCAATTTCCCTTCTTCAATAAAATTCTCACTTGAAAATAATTTATAAAAGAAAAGTTCTCGGCTATCAAAGTCTCGCCTTTGAAACTTCAAGGGCAGTAGACCCTTCGCTACTAAAATCCCTATAACTTTCTACTTAAAGATTCAAATGCATCGAGTGATGAGTCTTTGAAAAGCCAACAAAAACTTCTACAACATTTCAAAATTCCAAAGACAGAAAAAAGGTATAAAAACCTTGGTGGTCAGTCGAATCTTTGCTCGTCTTCGTTGGATAGCAACAAACCCTCCTCTACTCACATGCTTGTAACTTTCAACTCACAACTCCAAATCAAGCTTAAGAGATATTTTTGAAAACATATAAACAAGAAGAGCATCTCCTCAAAGTTTCATTGCAAAATCCGCTTTTACACAAAAGATATGGCTGTTCAAAGTTTTGGCATTCTCCACCCAGCATTTCTCAAATTTCTACTAACTTCGAATCCGACCCAAAGGGAAGAAGATGACCCCTCCCCCCTAACCCCTAGACCCTTAGAGTAGAACGAGTCATGCCATATCCTTACAACGTATGCCTCGAAACACTTATTGGTCCTAGATAAAATCTGGAGTTAAGTTTCTTTTACGTTTCTAGGTCAAACTTCTTTTTAAATCTAAATTACAAAGTAAGATGCTTCTAATTCTTTAGTTGTCAATTCTTACCATAAATTTAAAAGTACCAAAAGTCTAAATTAGCTACAAACTTCAACTAAATCCAAAAGGAAGTAAAAACTAAAGCCGACGAAGAGCGCTACTCCAACTCCAAAAACTTGAAGATGCGCCGAATCGTGTTAGCAACATAGTCTGCACGTTCATCCTTTGCTAAAGGATTAACCGGGCCTTCCAACCAACATTGGTGACGACGACTTCCTTCAATGGACTTTGACATACAATACCTATATTGCTCGTTGTTCAGGTCCTCAAAGCAACCCTGGAATGTCATTGCCTCGGTGCCCGGTTCAACACATCCAACTTGAAGTAGAATCACCAAAGTACGAGCATCTTTTTAAAGATTACCATGCCAACATCTCTCCACTCGAGGCTTCTTTAGCAGACGAGAAGGCCCAGCCTCAGTTTGTGAATGAGTTCGCATTGGTGCAGAAACCGCTGGTTGAGATGGTTGAATTGATAAACCTGACAATGAAAGCTCTAATTCAGTCTCACGTTGAGACTCTTCATCTAGCGACTCTATAAAAACCCTCCGATTTGAAATTTTGCAGTGAAACCATAAACCATATACAGATTCTATAAAGCTCAAAGGAGTGTTCTAAACTGATGAAACTTGATTACGAGCTTTGTCTTTTAAACAATTCCATTCGCAACAAGCGTCAACTTGAAGCCATTCAAGTGAAGCGTCAACAGTAAGTTTTCTCCTCTAAATCATAAAATTTCTTTTAAATACAAAATAAATATACATCTTTACAGTGTACATATCTACATCACGACAACGTAATCCGTATAGAGTGGAAAATTTACGTTGAGTGTCTTGTTGTCTCTGCCTTTGGGTTCACGAAATTTCATAGCGTAAGGTTTCATTTATGGCAGTCATTACATCCCCGATGATTTTTGACATAGTACTCCGGCCAATTGCGAACATATCACTACGCATAGTGAAGTTGGATCTATGGGCCAATTTGAAAATCGTGCAAGCCACCCAAATTAGCATGGGAATGGCCACTCTATATGACGTATCATGTTTCTCTATATGCGGCTTCAAGAACTTCAACAAAGCAAACACAACATGCTTTGTTATTTGGAACATCTCTACCTATGTTTTTTTGTCATATTGCTCTAGTAGAAATTTAGAGAACAAGGTAGTGGATCTTGGTTTTACCCACAAAATCATATCATCATCAAGTGTAGACAACGCAGACCATACACAATAGTCATGTAACATGGTCCATAGCAACGGATGACTGTCAAGAGGGTCACTATGCAGAATATCCATCATGCATGCAAGAGGGTCTTTAGTATCATCCACATTCTCAAACATGGTACTCACATCGTCCTTGCCGTCAGCTTTTACCATGAGCAAGAGGAACCAAATTGTGATTCCAACGACATTCTCGGCTCCGAACAAGTGATCCCTATCCATGTTGAGAATGTCTATAGCGAAGACTCTTGTAGTTTTCATCCACCGCGTCACATACAACATGAACATTCTACAGTTGCAGAAGCCTTCTATAGTACACAACATACACTAGAATGCATAATGTGTGGGCATGACTGTGAACTATACGAAAAAAATTTAAAAACCAATAAACTAGCAAACACTGAATATAAATTATTTCAAAGAAATTACGCACATGTCCGAATATGATAATGAATTATCACCATTCATTGCTTAAGTCCACAAGTGGCCACACTATCAACACACATTGTCATTCGGAACCTTTTCCTTGACAGCGCCAATTTCCAAAATTATGAATGCAAATGCAATGTAATAATAAGACAAATTGAAGTCATTAAAAAACATGTTAAACTTTCTAGACGTTGTCTACAATTCCATCTACAACCACCCCTACCACCATCAAAGCTCTCTTATAACAATGATGCACAACGGCAGTCACCGGAAAAACTTAGTTTGTACATGTAATTTACAATGACAGAAACATACTCAAATTCCTCGACATATATAAATTGTCTTCGTTGTTAGTGAACAATCATCAAATATATTCAAAGCGCATACTCAAATAAAGAATCACGACAGACGTCACGAAATTCTTACCTGCACTTGCTGCTACAATCGCACAAATTACCCTTAAAAAACAACCCGTGCTCTCACCCTTTGCATCTAGTCTAGACGAGTTTCAAACATGCACATAGCAATCTGCGGGAATGCACTAGGACTATGGCCACAATGCACAAACTCCTCTCAAAAACTTTGATCCGTGCAAAACCACGAGAACGTGGCTTTAACAAATGAATCCCTCACCCTGACAACGCCAATAAATGTGTCCACAATCTTCAGTGCCAACATAATCACTCCGCCACAGGTGAACAAACCCGAGAGCCCATATCAAGAATAACAGATGTCACCACTTTCCATTTCCACACACAATGTAGAACGAGAATTTCCAAGCACGGCGTTGCCCACAGCGTTCAATTCACACGAATTATACCTCTAAAGCAAAACTTAATGTACGTATCGCAAATTCACATGGGAACACGCCATATGAAACATCCATCATAGACAAGACATCATACATCTATTGCCCTCTGTGTGAATGATGCCACAAACACCCTTGTCGATAAGACGGGTTTTTCTCACTCACACGTCAGCCCACTCCGCCCTTGCACATCACCCTCTTCATATTCACTTATGTCACTATCAACCAGTCATATCCGTTTTAGCCTACTATCTTGTGTGAACATGCCTTAAACCTCTTGGGAAATATAATATCGAATTGAAGCAAAAACAAATTGGATGAATTTCCGAAGATGTTGATCACCGAACTTGACGAACAAGTCCTGATATTCATCCAATCTCTAAATTTTCATTTCCCTATCACCATCTATTTTCACCCCTAAACATTCTCACCTAACCGTTTCTAGTTTTTGTAGTTTTGCATCGTAAAATGCAATTTAAAAGGATATATTGAACTTGGAATATGAGTGAATGTCTTATAATATGCATTTTAGATTCTGTCCAAGTATACGGTTAGACTTACGAATTTCTATTACCAATATCTTTGTGTGAATTTTGAAACTTAAATTTCAAAATTATTTATTTTTAATTTGATTACAAACAAGATACGGACAACGTGTGAATGAAACTTGTTTTGATTGATTGAAATGTAAAACTCTAAGTGTTGTGATTTTTGAGGTTTTAGGTCGCTTAATTTTATGAGTTGATTTTTCAAGAGCATGTTTAGACTAAGATTTTCAAAATATGTAGTATAATAATACTGCTTTAGATGAGGCATAATCTTTTATAAATTATCCACTTCCTTATTAGATCTCACATACATGATGCATGTTCCCTATAGTTTTTTGTGTACTTATTTCACACTATAAAAAGTGTTGGGCGAATGAGAAAATGGAGTTTCTTTATGTACATCGAGGAGAATATGGTTTGTTGGATGTTAATAACTCCTAAACATTCAACTGTCCACTTTCTGTAAGATGAATAGAAGGGAATATAGATTTCTCATCCAAGATGATAATTTTTTTGGGTGAATTTTTTTATTGAATGTTTTATGGGTAGTTGGTTTCATGAGTGTGTGATCTAATTAGAATGGTGATGAATTGTGAGCATTTTATGCGTCATATCTTGCCATATTATTCCACCACAAATTTGAAAGATTTTAGTCCAAATTTTCTATTAAAAATGTCAACTCGTATTTCTTTTCCACCAATTTTTTCCTAAATTCACTTCCCAACACTTGGAATATTACATTTCAACCTATCATAAAAAAATTATTCACAAAGTAGTTTTGAATATTCAAATATTATGAAAATAAATATCGGTGATAACAATCATAAATTTAACCATATGGATAGACTTTAAAATTTGTAATGTACAAATTTTAGTTACACATCAAGTTCAAAATATCCCTCCCATTTGCATTGTATAATGCATTTTTGCAAAACTACCAATTTGGAGAGTGGTGACGTCTAAAGATTAACTCCTAAATGGCACTTTGACTATGTTTTAATTGTTGCCCAAATAGTATTGACTGCCCACAGTCAAGAAATGAGGATTTTAGGATTTTGAAATTTTGATGTATTTAGAGGTTAAGATGATATTGTTGGGGTGTGCAATGATTGTCATTTGCTACATGGACTCTAAGTGCAAATTCTCTTGAAGCTCAAAACCTCAATAGACTCTGTATTGTAAAAATAGGTCAACTAACAAGACAATGTCACCTAGGATGTTGTATCAAGCCACCGACTTTGTAGGGCTCATCATGAGGAAGAAAAGACTATTGAAGGCCCAAGCAATCATTTTGTGGTCAGTGCACCCTTTGAGACATTGCGTAGACTCCAAAAAGCATTATTTTGGAAACATTTTGTTTTCCACACATAGTTCTTTAAGTCTTCTTTTGAGAATCAAAAATAAATAAATCTAGACTTGGACCAAAACTCAGCCTTGGGTGATTTTTCAAAGTACGTCACTCCAACTTTTGTTTACTGCATTTTGTTTTGGGAGAGAGTTTTAGACAATCACGAGCTATTCCCCAAAATAATTCACACGTCATGCAAGAGGCAAGGGGTTGATTGGTTGAAGTCAATAGTAGTTAGGCTTGGAGGATTGAAATTCTTGTTTTCTTAGTTGACCTCAACTAATTACAAGGCTCTAAAACAAATTTTCCATTAGTTCAATGTTTTTGAAAATTCGTACGAATGTTGTCTACTATACAAAATTGCATTTTGTTAAGAGAGGCAAGCTTTTCTATTAATTAAATTTTAAGATGCAGGCCTCCAATGTCATTGTGCTTGGAATAAACAAACTGCAGTTCTTTCAAAAATAGAACTTTAAATCCAAATATCTCAATATTTGTAAAGTCAAATTACTTAAAAAGTTTCCTATAGACTAATATTATAGTAGTAAACAAGATACTACGGTTAGATTTTTTTTTAAACTATTATAATTATATATATATATATATATATATATATATATATATATATATATATATATATGATCCAAAAACAATAGTTTTGAGGTGTTTTTGATCTCTACTATCCACTCGGCCATTTAATAGTTAATAACCCATGAAAATTAGTACATCAGAAGGTGTCTCTAGAGTTGAAAATTAGTGAAAAATCATCATTAAATACTATTTGGAAAAATATTTTGGAATTGATACAAGAATGAAATTTGTAAATTTTGAATCTTAAATTCTATATGTGTAATTAGCTCCACCGATGTTACCACCAATATTCTATTCTAAAATTTGAAAGTCGAAATTGGTAATATCTTCTAAATTTGATTAAAAGTAAAACATACCAACACTTTTTAAGTAAAATTTGTTGAAATGTATTTGAAATAAGATTCTTGTAGCATATTAAATTTTGAAATTTTCATGTTCTATAAATCTATGACATCATTTTGCAACAACACTTTTGAACTAAAGTCAATGCAATTTAGACTTCGTCAACAACTTGATACACGTTCACGTTATTTTGTAAAAAGACCCCAAAAAAAAAGAATACTTTAGTAATACAAAAATTCCAACTACTGGATACGACAACAATTTCATGATGTATCTTCCAAAAAAGAATAAAATGAATAACTTTCATCCACTAGTCGATGAGAATGTGGGGTGGGTTAGATTCTGGTAGCCTGTACAGTTGGGGGATTAGGACTCCTATAATACTTTCGATATGCAAGCCAAGATATTTTTGATATGGAAGGACTTTGTGAGGTTGGACTTGAAAATAGTCTTGAAATTCTGTGCCGAAGAAATCAAAGGATTCTGTGACACAAAAGCACGCAACCTTCATCAAATAAATGCATTATAAATGTAACTTAAGGCGACTATTAACCACTATACGTGCCAACTCTTAGAACGTAAGTACATGCTAGCTCAAATATAGATATTAGCATGGCTTATATGTACTTGGGTATATATATATATACTTGGGTATACATGGCTTAGAATGTGCTTGCGTGAATAGAGTGTCTATACGTCTGGTCAGTGAGTCCAAGTCTTCAAAGAAACACTCGTGTAAGAGTACTCTATCGTTTAGGGAATAGACACTACAGGGTACATGTGTACATGGGTATACATGAGATAATCCTTACAAGTGTAAGCAAATTTGACATACTTGCATTTAGAAGGTTCTCCAAAATTATCCACATTTGCCCCTCACAAGAGATTTGCATTAATTGATAAAGAATCTAATATACTTAAATACGTACTTTGAATAAAAGTCATGTGAGACTATATGAAAAAGTTACAAAGCTCTCAATCTATTCATGATCTCACTTTTAGACATTGTAATGTTTAGAGGTTAATGATAGATGAATGCATAGTAAAGAAATGGAGCAATATGATTGGAGCAAAACATGGACCCCTTCCACTACTAACATGAATTTAAGAAATAAATTAAAAAATACAAAAGTGCTTTTAAGGTTATTTGAAATAAGAAGAGAAAGAAAAAGAAAAAGAAAAGCAAGAAAAAATCAATTTCATTTTATTTTATTTATTTATTTGTTTTTGCAATCTAAATCAATGTTGTAACTATGTTGATTTATTTTGCAAATAAAAAAAAGGAAAAGAAAAGGGAGAAGAAATGGAGAAGAAGAAATTAAATGAAAAAGAAGAAGAAAAAAATAGTATAAAAAGTAGAAGAAAGTGGCCCAAATTTAAGAAGAGATAGCTTCAACAACTTATGGCATTGATTATTGATTTGAAAATTTCCTCCCTGAAATCAAAAAACACAATGCATGCTTCATGAATGCCTAGTGCAAATGGCCCTTCAAGCTACTAGCCTTGACATATAGGGCCTTCCCATCGCACAAAGGTCTTGATGTAGAGCCATTTCCTACATTTTGAAAAAACCGACAATTATTTTCAAGCTAATGTCTCAGTCCAATCATCTAAAAGGCCAATTCAATTTCACAAACACATGCTAATTGTTTTTTAAGTTTCAAGAATATTCTAATTCTAATTAAAAACAAAAGCAAAAACCAAAGTAGTCATGTGAAAAACCAATTTGAATGTTGACAACATAGGAAAATTAACCGCTTTTCTCAAAATCTTCATGAACATTGCTCCCCTTCACGAAACAAATTAGTTGGTAATTTCCGTTGAGAATAATGTTGGCTTGATTAACCCCTAATCAAAGGGCCCTATGACCATGGAATTTGATGGTATTAGAATTGCTTTCCACAATTTTTTTTGGCAATATATGTATTTCAATATTATGAATTTCAATATATGTATTTCAATATATGAATTTCAATATATGTATTTCAATACTATGAATTTCAATATTATAATTTTCATAGATGAAGGCATGTGTGTGCTAGTTGCCGAAAAAATATTTATAATTTTTTTTGAAAATTTGAAATTATTGAGGTTTTTTTGGAAAGAAAGTCAAATAAATTCATAGTAAATTCAAAATAAGCTAAAAAAACATGATTTTTTTTGGGTTTTTAGTAAAGTTTACAATGTAGAACATCAATATGTAAACCAAATTCCGTGTAGTTCTAAAATTTGTAAATTAGTTCATTGTGGTCATAGGTTTTAAGTTCAATTACAATAAAATATGCAATTTAAAGAATTTTTCAAAATTTCAAATTGGAGTAGAAACTAGTCTTAGTAAGCTTCATTTCATTAGATGGGTTCATATTAGTAAAAGACCATTTTTATGGCTAAATTTCAAATCGAATACAAAGAGCTTCAAGGTACCAAGACAAGATAAGAAAGCTCCCATGATGATCCATTTTTATCACATGTTCTTCCATCACAATCTGAGACTTCATCCAAGGCGCATCCAATCAACAGAATCTCTATACCAAAATTATCTAAAGTACTACTCCTTTACTATTGAACTTTTTAAAGATTTTTGGAACTTCATTTCCATCTTTTCAAACAAACTATCATTCATCTAGGGCCTTGAGGACTTAAGGCTCAAAATTCCTTCAGCCAAGGCAGTCAAGGTTTAACCCTGAAACGCATAAGCCTATATCAAGGAATTCCCTCGAAATTAGAATTGCATTCCAAAATCTATTTTAACACCATAAACAAAATTGAAATTTAGTATTATAATATTTGTAGATGAAGGCATGTACATTCTACATTTCAAAAAAAATATTCATAATTTTTTGCTTAAGTTTGAAATTATTGAAATTTTTAAAAAGAAAAGTGAGAAAAAATTTCATATTAAATACAAAATAAGCTAAAAAAATCTGAAAAATTCGTCTCAAGCTAACATCGTAATATCGAACAACATGGTGCTGGCCAAATTTCTGTATTATTTTATAATTAGAAAATATATTGACCTTCGTTATAAATTCAAAGTTCAAATTGGAATAAAACATGTAATTTTAGGGAATTTTCAAAATCTCAAATTGGAGTAGGAACTATGCCTCATAAGCTTCATTTCAATAGTTGGGTTCATATTCAAAAATAACCATTTTAATGGCTAAATTTGAGATTACACACGAGGCGCTTAGAAGTACGAAAATACACTAAGAAAGCATATTTGGTGATCCAATTTTGGACACAATTTTTTGCACGTTGAAAAGAATATTTCTTCAATGAGAGAATTTCCATCACCATATGTTGGGCACACACACAAGGAAATTTCAAAAAATAAATTGGATGAAAACGTTTACTCATCCACCTGCAACACCAATTAAAGTTTTGTCCATTGGCCGTTTTTCACAATCTGTTTTGGTATATCACAAAAATTCACATTAATTGATAGAGAAATTAATAGGCTTCTAAAAGTAAGTTGGATGAAGGTCATCTGAGATTTTATGAAAGACTATGATCTAGTTCCTAAACATTGTGACGATTAGGGATTAATCTCAAATATATTATAAGAAGTTACAACTTACTCTAACTAAATTTTGAGCGAGCTGTATCTTGTATAGTCTCAAATACAAAAAAAATCTTTCTAAACGAGCACTTTCACAACTCATAATTAAGTGAATTCCAACTAGTATTAGCGGTTAGATTATTAATTATGTTGTGAGATATGCAAGGACAATGCCACATATGAGATAAGCTTGGAATGTACCAAATAGTTCTCCATAGTGCCGCTTATTCCATTACTACCCGATCTTGAGCTTGTCTTGTCCAAATGAATCTACATCAACAACAAAAAAACTGAGTCCATTTACATTAATTTCATATCATTAAATGTTTCAATTAATTAAGCTCCAATTTTTTAATTTTTTAATTTTGAAACAAATTGAACTTTAAGCTTCAATTTTTGCAGCTATTAATTAGTTGAGTACTTTCTCTATGGTTAGAGGGTCTCTACCGTTGGATGATATAAATTTTAGTGAAACGATTTTGTAGCTCTTACCACATACATGATTCCTTCTAAGAAGCACATAAGAGGAATTCATCACAGTAATCATACCACTAGAAACCATGCCGCTGCCCAGAACCTTCTTCAGGCAGAGGATGCTCAGTTCCACTAGTGAACAATAATCTCAAGTAGAACTCGGCATCTGCTGCCTATGGAAGGTCTTGGGCAACAACATGGTTTCTACTAGGATCATGTTTGACTTGTTAGTATGTATATCAACCTAAGAATTTAAGTGCAATAGAAATTTATTGGTTTGAACACGGTGTTATTTATTATTTTTTTATTTAATTTTTTTTGACACAAATAGAACGAATTCCATTGCAAGAGGGCAACAAAATACAAGGCCGCCGACTTGGGAATAGCTAGGGGCAAACGACCAGACACAGATAGACCCACCGAGGACCGGATTCCACAACATACACGTTGTCGCACTGCAAATGCATTTATATTGTAAAAATGTATAATAATGTGTTGTTTTAGTGTGATTGGATATGAGCAAAAAGATGACGTCATGAAGAAGGCTTCAAGGTGAAGCTTTCCAGAAGGTTTCAAGGTGACGACTCTTCTATAGGGTTTAAAGCCTTGTTAGTCTCAAGTGATTTTTATCTTATATTCATTTTGTCGATATGTCGAATTGGAGGGTTTTTTCGGAGTCTCAAGATGAGGAGTCTCAACCGGAGGTAGAACCCGAGCTTTCGTTATCCCAACTGCCGGACTAACCTCTTTTACCGTTGAGGCTTGCAGTTCCTGAAGAAAAGGGCAGACCTTCTCGACGACCGAAACAACCTTGCCTGGAATTACGGTGGCACGGGAATCTTTAGCGAGACGCTCGAGCTTTGGTGATCTTGTTGCACGTCGGGAGGATTGAACCAGGCGGCCGCGAAGTTACTTTTGAAGGCTCTTTCGAAGGTCTGAATCACGAGCAGTACATGTACTGCATGAATCAACCCATCGAAGAAAGCCGCGGTCATGAACGTTGGTTAGAAGGTCCGGTGAATCCATTGACAAGAGCAGATCGTGCGGAGTACGTCGCGAAGACTATCAAACGCATCCTCGAGTTCTTACAGATGGAATGACATTTCATCTGGTACTCTTTTTTTTTACCTCTGAGATTTGTTTCTGTGTTAAATCGTTTGTTTAGTGGTTGACAAGGTTAGAAATTTATCTACCTTCTTTGTTTTCATGTGTGGTGAAGTAAATAAAAATGATTGGGCTTAATCTTAGCAACCAATCATTGTTTACAAGTCAAATAGTCAAAGATAAGAGTTGTAGAATGATGAGGTCAAAGTTTGACCGACCAATTATTGTGTAAACACTTATTGAGTCAAAGATAAGAGTTGTGTGGAGTATAGGATGATGGGGTCGAATTTGACTAACCAATCATAGATCAAAAACCTTTTTAGTCAACGATAAGGTTTAACGTGGAAGATAGAAGGATGGAGCGAAATCCGTTCGACCAATCGTGGTATGGGAATACCATTTGGTCAAAGATAAGGGATGATGTGGATGGCAAGGGTGAAGATACTATAGATGGGGTCGAAAGAAGTCCATTAGACATGTTTTTTTTCCCTAGTTGAAACGCTCAAGTTTGAAGAGTTGATGTTTGTGTAGTTTAGACCCGAGTGTTGAGGCACTCATATCTTCTGATGTACGTAGTATTCTGTAATTAAACTTGGTGAGATTGTAGTTGATTAAACTGCGTTTCTATGAAGACTACTATTGTTAGATTTAGATTTGTATAGCAGAAGTTATAGCCATCTGAATGAAGAAGTAGTTCGCTCCCACCCACTTTGAGGAAGTAGGAATTTCGGTCTCTCATCACGATCTGGATTTTGCTAGCCTCCACTTGAAACTTAGCATCTTCATAGAACTCTAAGTCTTCTTTACAAATCTCTATCATATTTAAGATTTGAAGTTGTGTAGCAAAAGTTATAGGCTTATGTGTGAAGGGATGTTTTGCTACTACCCATTTGAGGAGGAGGAACTGCAACCTCATAGTTTGTACTTTGCTTCTTCCTACTTGTTTTATTTTGCCATGAATTTTGATGATTATATGAAGATAGAAGACTATGGTTCATTTGACATGAATGATGAAGATGAGTGATGAGCAAGACTGAGTGATGAGCAAGACTATGGTTGATTTGCCATAGATGATCGCTTAGATAGAAGACTATGGTCCATTTGACATGAGTGATGAGCAAGACTATGGTCCATTTAACATGAGTGATGAGCAAGACTATGGTTCATTTGACACAAATGATCACTTAAATAAATGACTATGGTCCATTTGACATGAATGATGAAGAAGACTATGGTCCATTTGACACGAATGATGAAGAAATCTATGGTTCATTTAACATGAATGATGAGGAAATCGATTAGATAGAGACAATGTTTTCCTTTTTAGATTAAATAAGGATCTTTTCACTTTGAAGAACCTCCACTAGCATTATATCTTAGGCTTTTCTATAGAGACATACCACACCTTGTTTATCAATTAGAATAAGAACTCAGTGTTCTTCATTTTTCCAACTGTGATTAGTTGCAGCTAGAAACCACGCGTTTTCCCAAGGCAACTCCTCTCTACCCGACAACGTTTAAACCTTTTCAATCTGAAATATAAATTCAAAAATTTTATTTTATTTTTTACACTAATTTTTAATTTTTAATTTTTGACAAAAATAAAGGCAACTTCTTTAACACAAATTTTAACAGGTAGCAAGGCTGTAGGAGGTTAGTTGCACATTCAACAGATTAATGAACTTATAGATAATGCTTGCAGAAAAAGGAAAAAAATAGATCATAGATTAGTGTTACCCATTGACTGTCATATATGCACAAATCATTCTGCGTGCATTAAGCAACTTACAAGGATAATTAGTGTTTAGAAGTCTTCTTAAAGATTTGTTTAAAAAAAATTTAAACACAAAAAACAAAAAAGAAAACAAAAGAGAAAGGAATTCAAATTATACAAACTACAGAGAGGTTTGAGGAAAGCCAAAAGTGACACCACACTAATTCACCCTAATCGAGCTAATTGCAGTAATTTAATTAATTTCCACAAAAGGCAATTAGACGTATTGAAGTCTTACCAATTAAATGTTTAGCTATTTGTATTACATGGGCAGAAACTAAATGCTATTAGTTTCTGTTTTTTTAGTTTAAACTGTAAAAAACGTTCAAAATGAAATATTTGTTTATTCTTTACACATTTAATCATTGGCAGGGCTGAAAAATCCTATCACACAAAATTTGAGATTCTAAGCACCTTCGTAACATTCTTTTGCTCAGTCACTATTTAAGGCAAATTGTATTATCAAACAGAGAAAAAATAGAGATGATGTATGACAGTTCAAGCTCGATCTTCCAATTCATATTAACATCAAAGTTGTCATCCAATGAAAATGAAAAACTTGAGATTGTTTTGAACTGTGCAAATGAACCTCTTATCAGCTCAGAATGAATGTGCATATCGTTGTTTTTATTTAAAGTTTACATAATTATGCAACTTCAGGTTGGATGTATAGTTTCAATCAATACTTTGAACACTATATGGTTAAACAATAAATCTTCAAAAAGCTATATGTACCGTTGGTTTCTATGTTCAAATTTGTCTTAATTTTGTGAGTCACAATTAGACTATTCATGTCTTTCAGTCTCCTCTGGCTTTGGAATTGGCGTAGTCGAGCAAGTGTGGAATGCCCAACCGGATATGAAAGAGCCAACAACGTTTATGCACATGAATGAGAAAGGCAATTGTCCAGACCAATTTTCACCCTACAAGAACAATGGAAGAATAGGCCCGCCTATCCGGATGTCCATTGAAATGCTGCGGCCAGCATTTTGCACCATTCCACCACTAATTGCCCAGCGCCCTTACCTGGGTTCACCAAAGTATCATAAAGTATTGGTGGAGCGACTTGCATTCTACAATTTGTTGGGGTGCCTACATAACTAACCTTTGAGCGGTCCTCCATCTCTGAGCGGGCGAAAGGAAGTCTTCCATCTCTGAGCTTCTTTATTCATACATTCTCAATCATGGCTCTTCACTCTCATTGCTTCATCTATATATGCATTATGATTCATCGGCATATGGACTGTCTGTCATCTTGTATTGATTCTTCTGTTGTGCTCAATTCTCCATGGCGCCAATAGTAGCGTTGGCAATGTCTATCACTTATTCATGCATAATGTCGGATTACCCATTACGTATGAGTTGTGACCGATTACAAAATTGTGTGCGTTCAGTCCCCGTACAAACTATGATCATTTCCGCAATGGACACTGTAGTGCCTTGCCATGTTTGTATGGTGATGGTATGATCTGCATGTTCAGCACAATCCCACAGTACTACTAGTCACGGAGGTCCTACTTCAAATGTTATGAAATGGACACAGTTCGAATGTCATGAAATGGACACAGTTCGAATGTCATGAAATGGACACACTTCGAATGTCATGAAATGGACATACTTCGAATGTCATGAAATAGGCATATCTGTACAATAATGAAAGAGGAAATTAGTACATGCGAAGACTTACATTTTGTCATAAAGTAAGTGACGAGAAATCAAAATGATTTTGCAAAGTTTTTCATTACCATCTAATTTTTTTTTACATTACTATCTAAAAAATTTTACATTATTAGAGTATTCATGACGTGGAATTCTTTACCCGTGTTCAATTCATATATATGGATTGCATCGAACAACATCTGCAAACACCACATTGTCCAATACGAATGCCATGATCACACGCTGCCATTACAAGTTAGTACCTTGTTCTCAAAGTTGTCATCAGATGTGGATACGGACGTATGCAGTGATTGTATTCCATGAAACATACAGAGGACTTGCAAAACACAAACACACTTCGATGATTCAATAAGTTCATGTGCAATAAAGACGACTATAGTCATTATACTTCGCATATACAAAATTAACATTTGAAACTGTGAATCTTTGCTCTTCATGTTTCTTTTCTTTTTTTGATTTCCTTGTGTATTGGGTTAATGGATGCAAATCTTCCATGCTTAAAATGTTTTCAGAATTGAATGAATTGTGGATAACACATAGAATGATGCATTGTTGTCCTTCATTGGAATTCTTCATTATGGTTATAAAATACATTTGTTGTGAGTACATTCATAAGCATGAACAAAAGAAGTTTAAGAGAATTGAAAAATCAGTTGGACTTCGATTCTCGTTAGAATCACCCAATATTGAGCTGAAAAGCATTTAGAGATGTCACTTTTGATGACATTTGCTGAGCTTTGGTGTAGGTGGACTGCTTCTTCTTTGCATGACAATGTGAGCATCAAGTGTACCCGTGTATGAAGAGCTCAATAAGCTATAGGACCTGCACAACACAAGAACGCACCTTGACGCTCTAAAAAGTTCATGTAGAGGAAACTTGAGTTTCCTTCATAATACAAACCGTGACCATGATTCTTTGACTTTATGCCATGTACTTATTGCATTCATATTAGAACCAACCTTTACGGCATTCCATGTATTCTTCAGTATATTGAAGATTGATTAATGACATTTTTTACACTGTCCATTCAATCTCCTCTTACAATTCTTCTTATTAGAATTGCACAATTTTTATTTCTGCGTTACAATTCTGTAGACTCCCTCCTTGAAATCACCTTGTTTGATGCTCACATGCTTGCAATGATGTTGTAGGAGGGACACCACTATCACAGTTAGGTGCCAACCACTTTGGTAGTTGGGGGTTGCATCTAGAGGAAGGCAACTACCAGTACTGAGTGGTCAACACTCCGTACAATCAAAGTATATAAGAAAAGATTGAGGGCCAAATTGGTCACCGTAGGAGATATACGCCCGCATAGCAAAGAACACGGAGTTGTACATAGAAGAACTCGAAGTTGTAAATGGTCGGGACTTTATGATACTCGATATAACAAAGTGGGTACGAATATCAAAAAGTTTCATGCGCAGTGGGCAAGCATCGTGCAATCAAGACAGTCCCGCGTGCACATCAAAATGGAATGAACCACTATTAAAAACGCGTGGTTTTGGTGACGTGTGATGATTGTTCTTGACGAGATTTTTTGGACATCGAATGTCACAACTTGTTTTTTTATGTCATCATTGATGTCCAATCTAACAATTTTTTGACACAAAAACAAGTTACATTCGATGTTCAAAAAATCTTGTCAAGTAAAATAAGCACACGTCACAAAAAAACGCGCATTTCTTCTAATGAACTCATTGAAGATTATAAATGCATCGTAGACTATTTGAGTAGAACGAGAAGGAAAGTACCTAAGTATTGGGAATTATCATTGTCAAAGCAAAAATCACAAGGGCTACTTCCGTAGAACCCGCATGAAGTATTCGATTGAATCCACGAATGGTATGGCGACCGGCCTCTCATATAGCTAGTCCATGTGAGAGACCATTTAGCAACAAAGGATATAAATTTCATTCCATTTGCTCCAAAAGAAGAGTGCAATCTCGAGCCCAACGATAGTTACCCCGACATTGATGATGTTGCCCAACACTTAGATCAAGAAGCATTTCAAAAGCCCGTGAGCAACAACCAAGCCCACTTTCCATGTCTATAGACCAACACACCTATACCTCCCATTCCAATGCTAGACTGCATCACTAGTCTGACTCTCTTACAATTCATATAGATACGTATATCTCCTGCAAGGAATATATGTGATTAGTTTATCTTCAAATATATATATGGATGAATTAATTATGTATATCTCCTGAACAAAGTGCCGACTAGGGTGATGCTGCACGTGATCAGCTCATCTACAAATAGTAAACTGCTAGTACATTCATGTCCAAAGAATATTGTTGTGTGTACTCTATAACAAAACATGGTAAGAGAAAACCGCGCTCGAAGTTGACTTTGGTTTTTTTTACCACCGTTTGGTACACAATCCAAAAAATTTAAGTGGCACTCTTTCTCAAATTTTAAGTGCAATTCACTGAATCTTAAAGCGTATAATATACCATTAGAAATGTATTAAAATTATCTTTCTAGTAGTATGTGACACGCTCCACGATTCAAAGAATTGTAGTGAAAAGTTGAAAAAACGTATTGCAACAGTAGTAATGGCCATGTACAAAATAGTGGTAAAAGGAACCCCACTCAATTTCAACTGCGGTGTTTTTTACCATGTTTTGTTACACTCG
>CAXARX010000808.1:0-17721 GCA_963971425.1 Bryoerythrophyllum caledonicum | reverse complement strand
GTTTGCCCAATGCTTAGGCTACTGCACAATAATTCAATGTCATTTATAAAGTGACAGATAGGCCGTGAAACGTTGTTGAAACCAAACGCAAGCCAATATTTCCTGCTTAATCGCTTGACTCAAAATTACTACCCAGCAGAATAAGCGGTCGTATTCCACGGTATAGTGCACAATTAAAGATGTCAAGGCGGTATGGAATTTACACAGTCAGTTAAAATTGCGAGTATTTTCTTCAATCAAAAAACGAGTTAAAAATGTTGGTGAAAATTGCTTTATACGACGAATTTTGAAAATTATATCTCCTTTACTTCTATAAATCTTCAAAAGGTTCTTATCATATATTGAGGGCTTCTAACTAATCTATGATTTAGTTTAAAAACAATTTCCAGGTTGAAGCTGAAGATAGAAATAATGAACAAAAATGTCGAAAATCAATATTTCGTTGCTTTGAGTGGGTGTTTCAAGTTTTTCATGGATATTTCCATCACTTAAACTTTAATCAGCAAATCGCTCATAAAGTAAGGTACAGTGATGATAACACTACGCCTTGCCGTGAAGATCAAGAGCCTACATAAATATACAGTCAGTAAAAATAATTCAAAACTGCGTCGCGACAAGAACATGCAGTACACGTTATATGCGTGGTAACGTGTGTCAGTGTTTAAACTTTGACATTGGATTCAGAATTCAGATCGGAATTCGTTCCGGAAATCTGTTCAGCATTCGGTTTGGATCGGACTGAAATTCGAATTGGATTTTGAATCAAATTTCGGATCGAAATTCATCTCGGAATTTGGTTTGGCATTCGAAAATTATGCGTTAAAATTTGCACTGGACTTTGCATCAGATTTCGAATCCGAATCGTCTTGAAAGTCGGTTTGGAATTCTAATCAGAATTTTTTTTCTAAATTCAAATTGGAATTTTGAACTGGAATTTGGAATTCGCATTAGTTAGCTCGTTTCGTAATATTCGAAATTTTACTTGATTACGCAGTCGAAGCAATGTAAACAGACTGTAACTTTTCGAATCCTACCGCTTTAATGTAGCCTAAAAATGTTAATTTTTGTTAATGTTTTCTACTAATCACTAATAAACGTTGCAAAGCGAGCAACAACCGCACACAATGATGCTATAGCGTCCAAACTTTAACATCGCTTTCATTCGTTACCAGCATGAATTAAAGCAATAATAATAACTGTACTATTCCGCGCAACTTTTTATGCTAATTCCTTTGATATACAATTCATAAAGCTTTTTTTCTTGCTGAATGTTGTGCGCGAGTGTGACAAAAATGCGACTTTAACCTCTTAATTGCCAATTTTACTTGTAGCATCTGCAATCATGTTGCACCATTCACTTCGTTTGTTTTTGGATATTGTGGTACACAGTCGGTGACTGATGACCAAATTTATAATTTCTCTACAAGAAGTAAGTGGCATGCAATCTCGCAGTACCCGTAAGTAGAGGTTGGTATTCTCTGCTTTTTTTCTCCCGGCTTTTTCTGCTCGACCCTCAATTCCCTAAAGTCCAGGGCCACCCTCGGATTATTTTATTTCGCAAGCTTGTTTGTAAGTTTCTACTTTTAAAACAAAACAAGTCCTGAGGGGGCTCCTTGGCTTTGGGAGTTTACGAGTCACGCAGAACAGAGCGTGAGAACAAAAGCACTGGATACCAGGCTCCACCCATAAACTTCGAATAAAGTTTCAATACAAATCAAAATTGAGTTTTTGTGAAACACACAGCGTGGCAAGCAGCACCGTACGTAACGTCTCATGAAAAACCTAAATATGGAACGTTACGTGCTCAACGACTCTCACGCTGTACGTTTGACAAATTTATTTTTTCCTCAGCTTGTACTGCAACTCTATTCGAGGTTTATGGGTAGTATGGGATGATGTACGTTATACGTCCTCGCAGAGAAAATTACAGCTTCTGAACATCAACGAGGTACTATTCTGCCCAGCCAACTTGACATATGACTCATCGTTGAACAAACGCGACGTAAGTTGCATAACGGTTTTTCATCGACAGTTTTCAATGAAATATAGCTTATTAGAGAGAGCGTAAAAAATACACAAAAAAGAGCGTACAAAATGCATGCTAGAAAGCAAGGGGTCTACGAGCATCGAAGAGAGAAATGGCATGCGCAAAGTACCGTCGACAGTAGACAAGTGAACTTTGGACTGAACTGAGTTCTGTTTAAAGTTTACTTGCCCATTGCTGACGGTACTTTGCGCAGGCGATTTTTTTCCTCGATGTTCGTAGATCCTATGCTTTCTAGCATGCATTTCGTACGCTTTCGCTTGTGCATTTTTACGCTCTTTGTAATGAGCTATGTTTCATTGAAAACGCAACTTGCGTTGCGCTTATTTAACGTTGATATGGCTACCTTTTGTTGAATCAATCTTGCTGCTGCAAAAAATATCACTTAATGCATGATCACTGCGTGCAAAGAAAATTAGCGTGCATGTTGCATATTTAAACCGTTCTGTGAGCAGGTTTGGAGCATAAGCTTAACTTTTTTCGCACGTGACTCGTTGAAACACATTTCTTCCTTCGTAAAAACATACGCAAAAATTAAAAAGTTTTTAAAACGGGAAATTTTAAGTTGCAATTTTACGACAGAAAGTAAACCCGTGTTCAATTTTCACTTTCCGTCAAAAAACTGCAACTCCAAAATTCCCCGTTTTAAAAACTTTTTAATTTTTGCGTATGTTTTTACGAAGGAGGAAATGTGTTCCAACTAGTCACGTAGTGAATATTGAATCGCAAAAAAATGCTGGTCATGCATGCTATCCGGCTTTTCATACGGAATTACGGCATGCAGTAAGTGATACATCGTGCAGTGGCAATTGTTTGGTTGATTTAAAAAAAAGGTGGTATTTAAATCTCGCTGCGCGGAATAGTGCCTCGTAATGTTCAAAAGCTATAATTGTGTATACCGCACAATGTGCGGGCATGTATGACGTTTACCATCTAATATTACCACGGGATTGCATGCCACTTATTTTCTTGGACAGAATTTATAAATGCGTCCACCAATTACCGACCGTGTATCGCAGTATCCAGGGATAACGAAGTGAATAAGGTGCACCGGTTAACCTTCGATAGCGTAAGAATTGACAGCTTGATTAGAGACTTATTATGCTTGCTCATTCGAATGACGCTCGAGTACACTAGAAGCAACCTCAAACTGGCGCTTTAGACCATATTTTGATTCAGAATCTGCTCTACAATATGACAACTTCGTAACTCTGAAAATGTTAGTTAGCCTCAAAATCAGGTTCATCAACCTCGGTTCTCCACCACGCGTGCTTTGTCTTGTATTCGTGCACTCGTTTACATTTTTATTGAGTGTTGATGTCACGCACAGTGCCTTCAAAAACCAGTCTCGGTGTTTTAAGAGGGTCAGCGATTCAGTCAGCCCCATACATTCAAACAGTTATAAAATGCAAAGGGTACAAAATCAAAACCCTAGGCCCACGAACTATTCACGAAGTTTGTCGTTTCTCTAATGTTGTTTATGATATCTATACCTGACAATGTGCGCACTTTCTGCAACAAAGCATTTAAAAGCGTAAGAGGTATCAAAGCACATCAAATTAAACTGCAATGCGGAGATTAAAACGCCTCAACAGCCGGTGCATTCAAAAAATCAAAATGCGTCGAGCAGTCAGCAATTTGTACAAATCAACAACAATCGCTGCTATCGCATATGCAGATTGCATCGAGCGGTCAGCCGATTTCCAGAAGTCAGCAACAACTATTCGCTATATTTGACGCGTTTCAAACACGAAGACAGGCAATTGTTACCGCTACGCACGCTGTGAGTAGTACGCAGTCTACTCGTGCATCGCTTTTCAACCTGCCGCTTCTGTTTAGCAAAAAAGTCGCCACTGTTCGTATTGCAAGCACGATACCGTCGACTAAAAGTGCACAAACTACGCGCACAGCAACATCAATTTAAACACTACCATGCAGTAGCAATACAGGTGCCCACTCGTAGTGCAACATCTTCTGTTGTTGTTTCTGATAATGACGACGACACTGAAGATGCTTTGAAAAAATGAACTATCGATGCTACTTACTGTCGCAGTTGTTATTGTATCGAATGTTCCAGACGTATACAAATATTTTTGTTTATATTGCGATCAAATATGCAACCGGGAAAGCAGCGTACAACAGAGCACATTGTGCAGAGCCACGATGATAAATATCGTGAACCTCAGAATGATACGCTTTTGTGCAAAACTTTAAGTACTCGACGTGCACCAGACGCGCGTGCGCTATGCATGCAGCAATTAATTAACAATTAACTTTTCGCGCGCAGTCGAGCCTTGCGCAGAACCGAGTACTTAATGTTTTGCACAAAAGCGTATCCTGAATTAGTACCGCGTCTCGTTATTCCGAACATGACGCCAGAGTCATCGGACGATGCAAGCTCTTCCTATTTAATCAAAGCCGTGGTAGCCAAATGGCAACCCATTTGGCAAAGCTGTGCAACAAACTACAAATCGACGAGTCGCGGTAAGTTTGATGAACACATGAGATGCTTTTCGCAGGACTTGAGTAAAAACGACCATCAACTGCGTGGGCTCAAAAGTTATGCAAATGGGGGCTTTCCGTTGCAAAATCATCCTCCGTCGACTTTCAATCGTCGCAGCATTTAAGAAAAAAGTAAAACTGTACTCTAACCCTGCATGTTTTACTTTTTAAAATGGTGAAGTACAAAAACTTTCCAATCTGAGGATGATTTTTGCAACCGAATACCCAAGTAACTCCCATGCTATGCGTAAAAAGCGTAAAGCAAAGATCAGGCTACTATCATACATCTCAAAGGTCCTCAACAAGCGTTAGCTAGCAGAGGTCAAGAACAGCAATCGTGACAGAGAGTAAAGAATAAGTTGCTAGAGTTCAACTGTAGTGCGGTTTGCAACTGCCGATCGAAAGCGCGTAATATTGTGATGCTGTCAAAATCGTCTAAATGTAGTATTGAACCACATGTAGTAACACAGTTTTATTCTGAGCTATTTGGCACAGTAAATGATAGCTGCAATGAATATTATTATTAATTGTATTACATGACAAGCAGATCGAGGTAGATGAACGGCTTTTCAACTCTCCAGTGCGCACGCCACGCTTGCCATTAAGAGAAGTTGCTGTCGTCTGTTGAGATTATCATTATTAGCGACTAAATATAACCGATGAACATAAAAAAAAATTGTTACAAGTTGCATTTGCAAAAAAGTATATTGTTACCTAAATTTTCTGCAGTTCCAGCGTCATTTTAGTAGAGACAATTGGCGACTGGCGCGGTAATTCAACGCGCTTGTGTTGGAGTTTTTTCCCGGCCAACGCGGGTTTCATCTCCACGTTGGTTGCTTATTTTTTCGATGTGATTTTAATTTTATTTTTTACACTGTTTAAAGGGAAAAAGTAGTTGTTATGGTAAATGTTCGTCGCTAAAGCAGATATGTGGGTCATTAGTAGAGTACAGGGTTTTAGGCTCGAACTAACCGAGAAAAAGCTCAGCTTTTAGACTCGAGACCGATAAAAAAAGTGTTTTTGCTGCTGAATAAGCTTTGAAAAGGCTCATAGTTTTAGCAATGTTGGATAAAATATGGGGAAAAAGTGTATAAAAACTAGTTTTTTTGGATATCATAAAATACTTTTGCATTGCTTGGCATCATTTATTCAACTTATGACACGAAAATGCAGGAAATTTTTCTTCTCGACGTTTGTCTGGTCAAAGACGAATTCTCAGTCTTATCACGAAAAATTGGTCCGACGATGCGTTGCGGATAAAAACTTCTCGAACTAACAAAAACTGCTCACGAATTTTGCTCAGAAAAGTCAAAAAGCTTTCAAAATTGTCTTGAATACGTGAAATATGATCAAAAGCTCCATACAATCAAAAGAAGCGTTTTTAGGCCCGGAACCCCAAAAAAGGAGAATCATAACCCAAAAAAGCTAAAAGCCTAAATTCTTGTACTCTAGTCATTAGTAAACTTTTGAAATTCGCAGTTAATAATAATAATTACGACGTAATGTATAATAAATTGCATGTCGCACAATTCCGTGCAAAAGTATGCACAAGCGGGGTGGGAATCAAGCAAAACTTCTATAGTATGGCAATGCAGCATTACGATTGAGCTATTATCCATAGCCACGACGACGCGCTCGGGCAGTGCTGATACACAAAGTCGATTCGGTCAATGATATCGGCAACTGGGGGCCGATTATTGTTTTTCGATAACCCGGCGTATAATTAGCAAGATGTTTGACTGGCATTCACGATATCATCTTAAATTTTCCAGTCCGCAGCAAGGTATCAGTAACCAACTTAACTGCTTGAAAAACATTCATAAGCTGAATCAATTATTACAACACGCTAAAGACTACAAAAACAACATGCATCCAAAACTTCTAGACGTTAAAAAAGCGTTTGATTCGATAGGTCATAAGTACCTGGAAGGTGTATTACCAGCACGCTCAATGCCAACTGCGATTCAAAACGCATGCATTGCGGCACTGCACGACAACACAACTATAGTCGCTGGATGTACAATGCAAATGCTTGTACTATTTAAACGTGGTGTTGCACAAAGTGAACCGCTTTTGCCGGTCCTCTTCAATCTTGTCATCGATGACATCATTAATAATCTAAACGGCTGTGACATCAAGTCATCGAACGATTACACCGCTGGTCACGAAATTGCCTCAGTGCTATTTGCAGATGACACCGCTGTAATAGATAAGGATTTAGTATGCGCACAAAGGTGCCAGACACTGTCAAAGCCGGTTTTCGTCGCGGTGATTTAAAACTGAACGATGAAAATACAAACTGGCTAGCAGCGGTAATAAGCAAAACGATTTACGGCGATAACCTTAAAGTAACGGAATTGCTCCGCTACAGTTGATGAATGGGTTTATCTACCCGATCAAACAACACACGGTTGCCAAATATTTAGGCGCGCACTTTTTCCCACTTTAAACATCGACAAGGATACTGCCGAAAACAGCTGAATAAATAATTTGATCAATTAAATGCAGTTTGCCATAAGGCGATCAGAAACTGCAAATGTTTTAACAATGCTTACCACCGGTCTCGAATTACACGTTTTAAGTGACGTCCAACAAGCTCATTGACTCGGCAAAACTAAGAAAACTCGACTGCAAAGTAAATAGCGGTATTCGAGATATCTTAAGCGTCGGGCATGATGTTCTGAACGATTTTACCAATTGCCGTCGAAAAGATGGTGGGCTTGCTATTGTCAAATACGAATGGAAAGCTCGGCTGCAACGAATTCAAGCGCTGAGCGTATTGCATTAAAATGCGGAGCAACCTGTTACTGCTACCTGTTTACAATCTCGATACGTTAAAGAAGCCTGTGTTTGCTATAGCAAACTCTAGTGCATTTACGCCACTGAGTCAATACATTTTGAACAGATTAGCCTCTTTGTTAAGATTCGAGCCACACTGCGTGACAGAGAATTTGGACATTGATGCGGCATACCTACGCAAACTGGTATACAAATGTACAAACACTGTCCACAAACAAATCAATGGATTTCAAAAAAAGCCGACATACGGGAAAGTACGTAGCGTACAATGATTCAGGCGCGCTGCAATGCTGTTTCCGTTCGCACTATACTACGTTAACAACGTAAAAGTGCAGAAAACTAGCTATGTCGATGCTGCAAACTGACAGAATTGCTGGGTCACGTACTTGGTAATTGTAGACATGGTAAACTGCTTAGAAACACAAGGCACGACGAAATTGAGAGATTAATAGTTAAACAAACTACGTAGTAAAGGTTTTAGCTTGCACACGGAAGTAAAGTGTACTGCAACTGATAGTATTCCACGTTGTTTTGATATGATGGTTATATGGCCTAATCGTTTAAAGGCAGTAATATTTGATCCTACAATTCGAATGGAATGGGATAATAAAGCGACTGGAAAAGCTGTCGATGAAAAGCGTACTATATACAAACCGACAATTCCATGGTTTGCAGAGCATTACAGATTGCCACTTGGGTCAGTTCCTGTGAGTGGTCTTTGGCACACGCGGCGCAATTCATACGAAACACTTAATATTATTAAAATGTTAAGGCTTCCGCTTAAACTTGTTGATACTACACTGTAAGTGATTATAGTGATTCTATGATTGAAAAACATTTCTATAACAGTTTTTAGTTGTTCTTACTACTTTCTTCAGCTTTTGCTTGACAATGTTCACGTAATTATAACTACCTTTCTCTACTCACTGAATTCACGTTTTAGGTGGTTGACCTTGTGTCTTAGGCTAGATAACAATACCGTTTGGTGCATATTTTTCTGCAGTTCAAAGTAATTTCCAAAATGCAGTTAAAGAGAATTGTTGTTCTTTTCGACCTTAGAGTAACTGGGGAAGTTAGCTACTTGGGATCGATATCCGCGATCGCGAGCCTGGACAAAAAAAATTAAAGTCTTATTTTCAAAATGAAATCAGGAAGAGCCAATTTTACTGCACAAGAGGAAAGTGGCAAAGTATTAAAACTGCTTTAGCACTCAACCAATTTTCTTTCATGCAATAAAATTGCCTTCTCTTGATTATATTTTAAAAACAAGATTTGAATTTTTTTTCTTCAGGCTCGCGATTGCGGATATCGACCCTACTTAGTTTTTAAGGTTACTGGTGAACAGTTTTCAACGGCATCTTGTTTGTCATACGGGGTGGTAGAAAACCGAGGTTGCTCGACCTGATTTTAAGGCTACCTAACATTTGGAGTTACCAGTTGGTCATAGTGTAGTGTACATAAAAGTCATCTGCATGAGAAAGCGTACTACTTCTTAAATTGAGCATGAGAAAGCGTACTACTTCTTAAACTGAGCAGCCAAATTGTTTAGGCTATTGGAGATTAACCACTGCAACTCGGCCGCATTTCAAAATTTCTTAAAACCCCGGATTTGCTGTCATATTTTATCAGGCACTGTTATCGACCTTCTTCGCTTGTATCGCGATTTGTATAGGAATTTTTATCAAGAACGTCTCTTTAACCCCGGCGTTCTACGGAAAGCGTTCATAATATATACACCTAATTAAGGTTCACGTATGCAAGTACCGAAAACCCCCAGATGCTGGTGGTTCCTTAAACACGTCAGCCTATTCTAGTCCAATTCCAACACGTCTGATGTAGGAATTGGATTAGAATAGGCTAACTTGTTTAGGGCTCCACCAGTATACCGCGACTTTTTAATTATTATTATTATTATTATTATTATATATCTAACCATCGACCACTCGGTCTTAGGATAAAAGCATAATTTAGAGTGAAAAATGCTTTAGATTTACTACAACTGTTACAGTATTGAGAAATCAAGATTACCCCTCCCTGCTGAACGTCGTTGCGAAACCCTGACAGTTGAGGGAGAAACACCAGAGCAATCCGGTACTAAAGATATCGATCGTATTCACCACCACTGCATTTCTTCAAAAGCCATGCATGTACTAAGCACCTTAAATGCTTCTTGTTCATATGTTGAGCCGTCAGAAAGCTTGCCAGTGACGTCTGCGATGCCTGTAAGAATTCGTTCACTAGCTGAGGACCGCGAATTAGAGCCAAATGATCCAGCATTTTACCTCCAGGAATTGGCACAACGAACTGCAGTTTATTTGCTGAAGCTTTTCGGGACGATGATGATAATTTACTCGCGACCGGAAAAATGTTCTTCTCGTAGCGGTAGTCGAACAGTACCAACATGCAAAGTTCCAGATCTAGCCTCGCATTTAACGGCAGTTGCTTTGTTTCTAGCAGAAACTGCTTGTAATTAGAGTGGTTTTGAATTTCAAGGTAGAAAAATCGCTTTTGCATACGTTCTAGTCGTGCGCGATCACATTGTAGCTTCGGCATCCAGGCGCCCATTGCATAGCATGCATTACCAAGAAACTTGGCTTGAAACAGTTGTCGTCTAGTTTTTTTGATTTCTTGTCGTTGTAGTTCGGTTGGCGAACCAGATAGACTAACAGCTCGGTTTATGTTGTATGATAAATATGCCAAAGTTTTGCTGAGTTTTGTATGGATGTGAGAGCTAAAAGTTAAGCGTTCATCGAGAACAATTCCTAAATGCTGCTGCTGCTGCTGTTGCAACTGAATACCATTCAAAGTGATATTTGTATCGACCGATTTAAGATCTTTGTTCGGCATAAAACTAAGAATAATCGATTTAGTCGGATTCATTGCTAGGTTGAAACTCTGCTGCATTTTTAGTGCTAAAAGATTGACAGTAGTCTGCAGCTGTGTTACGTCATTTTGACCATAAATTTGACGAATTAGCACGTCGTCATCCGCAAATGAAAGAATACTTGTGCCGGTTTGCTGTTCAATTTCGGTGTGAATTCGAGCAACGGCCAGAGCGTATAGTGTTGGTGACAATGAACTGCCTTGTGGTACGCCGGAAAATGTCGAATACGTATCTCCGATATGACCAAAATTACATACCCGGGAAGATCGATTACGTAGGTAATCGCTTGTCAAATTATAAACAACACCACCAATTTCATGATGCCTGAATTCGGACAGGATACCTTCGTGGGATATTCGATCGAAAGCCTTTTCAGCATCTAAAAATACAGCTAATGTACAAAACGCTTTTTTGTGAACACCGTCCAATACGAGTTTTTGCAGCATAAGTAAGTTGTCGGTCGTACGGCAGTTTTTGCGAAAACTGCTTTGATGTTTTGGCAATATGTTCCGAGTTTCGGCAATTTTATTTACGCATGCCGCTAATGGTCGTTCAATGCATACTTTAGCTACTGGACAGCATAAGGAAATCGGTCGAACCTTATCGGGCTTTTTCGGAATCGGTGTGACGAATGATAGTTTGCATGCACTCGGCATACCGCACGTAATTATTTTACACGACAGATGACTAAGATCTTTTGCAAGCAAGACACCGCACTTTTTTAATAAACGATAATCGACCAGAAATGGACCACCTGATTTTCCCGGCAGACGTGCGATGCTAGTAGCTAGACTTGTAGGAGAAATCGCATCGTAAAACATTCGGTCTGTTGCATTAGTATTCGTATAAATCGGTGTTGGTGGTGGCGGCGTATTACAGTGATTGCAGCTGGCAGAGTGCGCATTTCGAAAAGTACTGGTTAAATGATCGAGAACTTTGTCGGGATCTGTAAGTAATAAATCATGATCGTATAACTGAACGATGCGCCCGGTGTGAACTTTTGATAACCGATTAAAATTTTTCCACATCAATGCGGAGTTGCTGACGTTCTTGGAAATTAAGAACGTTGAATTATGCGCGAATTGTCGTCGACAGCTTCTAATTTCATAATCAAGCTTGCGTAACAGTCCACGTTGAACTGGCGTCCTAATTTTATACTTGAGCAATCTCGCTCGTTTTTTACACGCAAAATAGAAATTTGATGGCATATTTGTTCGCTTCACTTTGTCGTTCGTATCGCATATTATTCGTTTTGGTAGTGCACCCCCGTCCACTGCGGCAGTCACGCAATTTCGTATAAATAACTTAAGAGATTCGTCACTATTTAAACTGATGCAAACGTTCGATAAATTGCAGTATCGAGATGCAAACTTGTCAATATCGAGCTTACGTACTATTAGTTTTTGTACTTTATAGATTTGTTTCAACGGTGCAACACTTGCTACTTGACTAGTGATCTGAGCTACTAGCGTATAATGCTCACTTATAATGCTGGTGCTTGATAAGACCGTCGCCGTTACAGATTCAGTAGCCGTTACATCGGGTACAATACTACTCAGCGGTGGTCAGCTGTTGGCAAACATCAAATCGAGCGTGGATTTATTTCCGGCTTGGTTACGTAAGTTGGACCGGTAGGCAAATGATGTAAACCAAAACTCAGCATTGTATTCTTCAGCTCAAGAAACTTTTCGGAATCAGCGTAATTAAAATCTCCTGCGATAAAAATTAGTTAATCACTATGCTGCTTTTTTATGCCGACCAAATCGTTAAACAGTGGATTCAACACATCGATACTATTACAAAGGTTAGAAGACATAGGTCGTCGATAAACGGCATAGATAAAGCATAATTTATCTCTAGACAGAAACTGCATGCGAAGAAACTCGACATCGTGAACACATAAATGTTTAGTTCGGCGTAGGTCAGCTTGATGTAGTCTCGTAAATACACTAAAAGACCACCGTGTTGAATACTGTTGCTGCGGTCTCGCCCAATTAGTTTGTAGTTTGGAATTGTTACCACAGACTCGTCGTGAATATTATGCAGCCAAGTCTCCGTAAAAATAGCAATGTCGATATCAAGCCGTTGAAATTCCTTTGTTACGCAGGCCAAATAAGACGCTTTTGCAAAGCTACGCGCATTTTGGCATAGCAATCGTAAGCTGTTATGTCGTGTTACAGAACGAAAACGCCGGACATTTCGACACACAAACTGCACAAGATTACCATCTAAATTAAAGTTGTTGGTCCCTGAATCGCTTATCTGTTGATCCACTGCGGCCAGAGACCCTGGGATAAAAAATTCTGCACATATGATAGCTGAAGTTGCGGCAGGTAACTGGCGGGCATAATCGGATTTAACGATGAAGAGCATGCCTCGTTTGCACTGACATTCCACATAGGCTGATATGCGTTAAAAGCTGTTGACGGCATTTGATGTACAGTAGCATTTACAGTCGGTTGTGAGATTGCCGCACCATAGAGAGAACTATAATGATTTACTGGAAATGATGGTGGTAGTTTTCGAATCAGCTTTCGCTGTTGCTCGTTCTCCATCTGATAATTAAACTGTCGCCCTTGTTGATGCATCGGCGAGGCGGACGCAGCATTTTTATTAGCTGAGATAATGGGCCGATCGACAGTTGTTACAAGGCGCTTCGTAGGTTTTGCTGCGCTGCCAGTAGTTATTTTATTCTGAAGAATAGTTTTTTCAGTGATTTTGGTGCGCACGTGCTGCATTGATTGTTGCTGTTGTTGAGCCGGTGCCGATGTTTGTTGCTTCCTTTCTGCGCGGGCTAGTGACAATGATGAATATTGCTGCTGCTGCTGTGTTTTGTGCGACTGGTTCTCGGACGACGATAAAAATCGGCGTTGCTTGCTACCAGTAGTTTGTACTGGCTGTTGCGCTGTCGACGACGAAGTATTATGTTTGTCATTTTTTTGCAATCTTGATGCCGATGATGACGAAGCAGACGATAACGGGTTTTGCAGCTGATGTTGAACCGTTTTGAGACGACTGAGAAACGCTGCCGGCGGTGGAGGAAAACTAGCCTCTTGCAACGGCAGAACTACTCTTGGCTGAGCTTGCTGCATAATAATACCGCATACATCACGAATTATATATTCAGTCAAATAGCTTCGATTGTATTTGTCGCATACGCAATTTATTTGCTTTACGAACGATCGAATTTCGGCCTCAAAATTTAAATACATTGTTCGATGATCCAGCGTTGCAGCATAATTTGCCTTTGATTTGCTGTTGGTTCCTGACGAAGTTGATGTTAAACAACCTTTTTTTCTTTGCACCATTCTGCCTCATTCTGCACTTCGGCCCTAAAAAAAATCTACATTTTTTGGTCGCGGTATATCCGGGGTTTTCCGGTAACGCAACTGCACCCTACGCTACGGGCCAACACTTTTTTCTCGCGTATTTAACAATTAAGCGCGTGCTTATCGATGTATATTTGACGCGCGTAGGATATTGAGTGAGTGGGGCATTTCGTACACATGCAAATTTGTAACAAACGCTATCACGCTGCGGTTAACCCCGGCGTTCTACAGCAAGCGTTTATATAGTATCTGCATGCAAGTATCGCACCCATACGCTATGCCACGAGCCAGCGCGTTTTTCTCAGAATTAATAATTAAGCGCGTGCTGCGCTTATCGGCGTATATTTTACGCGCGTTTGATACTGAATGGGTAGGGGGTTTCGAACGCGTACAATTTTGCACCTAACGCCTGCACGCCGAGGTTAGAACCTAACTCGCGATATATATTATATAGTACACGTATCGCGATATATCCGTGGCTTTGCGGTAAGCAGTCGAATTTCAGAAGTTTACTCGGGACCGCTTCGCTGTGTACAATGGTCGACAGATGGTTGCAACTTCTTAGATACCGTTATCTCTCGAAAAGATGCAACAACAGATTTTCGAGGTAGCACGTGACCAAATACGTTGTGCGTAACGTTGTAGAGTAAGACTTATTATTAAACGTTACGTACAACGTATCTATCACGTTCCAGCTGTTTTTTCGTGTTGCATCTTTTCGAGAAATACCGGTACTCTGAATGTCATATTCAAAATTCGAATTTCAAATTTTGACTCGAAAGTTTTGGTTGATGTACGGTCACCGTACGGTGCATCGTGTACCGCTTGTGCCTAAGATGTTTTAATATGAGTGAACCATGAGCAAAGTCCCGTTGTTACTTTTGAAATCTGAACCTAATCTCTATTGCGACTCGGCCGAGATTCTCTTCGATCGCGTAGAAAATGCTGCTGAGGATAACTTGTATACCGCAGACGAAGCTCCTCCGGCAGTCGCATCGACAGCGTTATTACTCTGTAAAGGCCGATGTCATGCAACTTCAAAGACGACTAACAAATCCTTGGCGAAACCCGGTAAACAAAAACGCAGTAACAAACGAAAAATATACGATGATGAAGCATTTACGCCCGATGTTAATGATTCGAACGAAAGTGACGATGTTAGCGTTATCGATTACGGAGTGACGAAGAAGCGAACAAAGAAGCTAAAATTACTGAAACCGAAAACGTTAAAATCTACTAAATCCAAGTCGAAAAACAGTAACGGCATTTGCAGCAATACATTAGCCGATTCTGCAGTTTCGCATGTAAACAATGAAAAACTACGTCGACAAACGAAGGAATGTAGCAGCGCTCTAGACTCAGCCGATTGCGTGCTTTCTAAAAAAGAAAGCCGACTGAAACTTAAGCAAGCCGCAAAACTTGAACGACTCTCTATCGGTAAAGCCGAATACCAGACGCTGGGCTACGAAAAATGTCGTGAAGAAATTTTGGCGTATTTCAACCGAGAAGCTGATTCTAAACCTTTGCAGGTTCGCGAACGCGAAACCTTAAATTATTTTGCCAAACAACGAGGCTGGCCACGCTATGCCGTACGAGAATGGCTGGATCGATACATTAAATTTGGTCAAACAGGTCATATGCCAATGGGTCGACCGCCCATACACGACTTATCTCTAATAAAAACCGAATATTATTCACGACTTGCGGCTGTTGGTGGTATTAAAAGTAAGATCAGTGAGCGGCAATTTGCACGGGAAATGGGCATTTCGAGTAGCTTGTTTCATAAATATTTGGATCAAGATTCTGTTATCGGTGAGTCGCGAAAAAAGCAAAGCTTAGCCGAAGAAATGCTGTGGGAAGCAAAACGGAGCTTGGTTGTGGCAAAATTTATCGAATTTACGGGCGACTATCGAGATCGAAAAATGCATGCGTGAGATATTTTTGGAAAAACCACCCGGTTACAGCCAAATGTTTATTCAAGGCGCATGCAACAAATACGTGCGACGTGGGTCAGTGCGATCGACAGAGAAAACTAATGCAGCAGCAAAGAGGCTGACAAAAGAACTTCCCTGTACCGATAAAACCATGGCCTTGGAGCCGAGCGAAATTGAGTATATAAACGTCTTAAGTAAAGAACAAGCCGAGTTAAAAGCTAATTTGAACTTGCATAGCCCGACGAAGCGACAAAGTATGAGCAAAACTCAACGGCGATGGTGACGACGGTGCCGATAATAAACTGAAACGCGAAATGAGAGGCTAAACCAGGAATTAATTGCTGCAAAAGCTCAAATTTCGCATTGCGCACGATGCAGGGTGCTGATAAGTGAACATTAGCTGCAAAAAAAATCCTTATGTCTAATGTAAAATTGTTTTGTGAAAACTTGGCAAAAATTATATTTTCTAGTGTTACTGTATATCCTCCAGTGTACTATAGTATACTGAAGTTGCAGTATGCACAAGACGCGTGTAGTTGGGTTAAATAAAAGGAAAAAAAAGTTTTCACCTAATGGTTGATTTTTTGTACGTTGTTGATTTTATTTTATAAATAAATAGAAAAATTCAAAATGGCTTGTTGAAAGGTTATTTTTCATCTTACACAGCGACTCGATCCAGTTTTATTCAATGCTTTGAGAGACATTTTCAATTACTAATCTGAAATGGCACAATTCATCCAAAAACACGTAGTATCAACAGCATACAGGTTGCGTGTTTTTTGACGGCATGCACGGGTTATTGAAAAGTGAGGTTCGGTTGCTCGTGGAAAAAAAGTAATACCTGTTTTTCCGTCGACAAATAATTCATTTACACGCATCAGTTAATTAATTTAACAAATTAAGCGTAGTTTGTCGGGCAGAAAGTTACAAATAAACAAATTTTACAACGTTTTACAGCAATTTATGAGATTATGTTATATTTGCATCCTAATACGTTGCAAAATATGTTCATCTGTGGCTTTCTGCACGATAAGCTGCGCTTAATTTGTGTTAATTGGTTAGCTAATGCGTATAAATGATTTATTTGTCGATGGAAAGACAGGTGTTAATTTTTTCCACGAGCAACCGAACCTCACTTTTCAATAACCCGTGCATGCCGTCAAAAAACACGCAACCTGTAAATCACCAACTGAACCTGCCGAAAATTACGAAAACGAAAGAACCGCGAAACCCCGGATATGGTGCGACCAAAGAATATCGTTTTTTTCCGGTTTTCTGGTTCAAAATTCAAAATGAGTCAGAATGTTACAATAAAAAATATCGCAATATATTCGGGGTTTCGCGGTACAGATGAGGCATTACTTTAAATTAAAGTATATCTGCTCCACATGCCGTTGCCTTCTACAGACACAGACCAATCCAAATGCAAACAATCTAATATTACACTACACTAGTCCTAATGTTTTACTTTGCGTAATAGATAAAATCGAGACAAAAGTCATCGGAGTGAGTGACGTTATCACCTAAGATGACCGTCGTAAAAGTCAAGTTTTACAGGCAAAAAATAGTGACCAAAGTCTTTTGGTGTCCACCCTTACGAGCGTTCCCTATAGTGGCGCGCGCAAAACAGAGGTTTTTTAAACCCGCAAAGCCTCCGTTTTTTACCGTACAAAATTTTTTTTAAAAAAAAATGTAGAGTCATGGTTTTTGTAAAAAAAATGGACACGGTCCATAATAAACAGCGTCTAATTTGGAAATTGTCTATAATTGCACAAGATGCCCCTGAGCACTGTCCAGCCATTCCGGTCAGTGACCACACCCGGTTGTGGTCACTGACCAGAATGGTTGGACAGTGCTCAGCGGCATCTTGTGCAGTTGCCACAAGCAACAGTTATTGCTCGTGGCAACTGCACAAGATGTCGTAGCATCGCCACCACATAGCGTATCGGTAATGGTCAGTGACCACAACCGATTGCTGCTTGTGTAACACATAGCAATCGGTAGAGGTAACTGACCATCACCGATACGGACAATGCTCAGCAACATCTTGTTGCAGTTGTCACAAGCAATAACTGTTGCTTGTGACAACTGCACAAGATGTTGTGCATCACCACTACATATCGTAACGGTAGTGGCCAATGACCTCAACCGCTTGCTACTTGTCTCACAAGCAGCAATGGTCACTGGTCTTTACCAATACGGGATGTAGAGGTTATGCCACGACATCTT
>CAXARX010000807.1:0-14188 GCA_963971425.1 Bryoerythrophyllum caledonicum | reverse complement strand
TGTGAGAGAAATATATATATCCCCCAAAATAAGGGCTTGTGGTAAACTTCTAACCCACGAAGGAAATGTACAAGGTTACCCAACAATAAAATGTTGCATAGTGCCCCACAATAAATACCCCCTTTTCATCCATTGAGAAATAGTGAGAACCTAAATCACTATAATCTACCATTCAAATTTTGTACCTATTTTTTCCATGATATTTTGTATGTATCAATTACATAGTCTTTGACATTATATCTATTTATAAATTACGTATAACCACATTTCACACTTTTAAAGCAATGTATGTTTCATGTACTTTCTTTATAAAATTTATCCTAAGTGAATATATTTGCCCCTATTTATTTATCGTACGTCGTTTCTACAATTTATGCAAGTGGCCCCTTCGAGATTACTTTTTTTCCCAACTTCCCCAAAAAGTGTAAACGTGCTCTACTTGGGTTAAAATGTATTTTAACAACAAAGAAAATACTTTGTTTTTGGAATCTTAGAAGAAGGTAATACGTTTTATATATAAGTATTCTACAATTGAATCCAATCTTAAGAAGGGGCATGGAAAGATAAACAAAAAAGTTAAGGAACATATATTAAATAGTTTACACGTGTTAGAGGAAATGTAATAGTTTCCATTTGAACATAAAGAAATTGACATTCCCAATTTATAAATACGGCATATGTATAGTACATCACAATGTCAAAATTATATTTATTTAGGAAAAGAATTTCATGCAAACCATACAAAGTTCTATCATTATTGTATATAGACATGAGTTCAAGAAAGAAGTTAATAGTTATGTCCTATATTGCTAGAAATTTTACTAGAGCTTCTATTGACATTTATATTTTTTGTACATCTATATGTATACTAAAAAACATTTGGTCGTGTGTCTCTCCCCTACATCCATAGCTTTTACAATAGACATGTTTAATGTGTCACCCTTAGTTGCAAAGCCTTTTGGAGTTTCATCTAACCTTTGCAAGGTTTAATCAATTTAAAGTTAAATTGACACCATTTAGTAAGAAGTGTTGTGAGAGAACCACTTCGACTTTGGAACATTGTGGCCTTTAGAGAATGCTTTTATTTGCATCATCTTTCTATATGATTGAATAAAGCGATAAATAATCATAACCTCAACAATTTAAAGATAGATATTTCATCTACCCTACGGTTATGAAGAGTAATTCGTGGATTGTTCCAAAGGGGTTGTTACACATTGGATGATTCGACATTATGCTTCATAAATTTGAATATGACCTCAAGATGAGTCATTTAAGAACACATCTTTATATTAAAACCACATTGCTCAATGGTATTTGTCTGTCGATAATAAAGGAGGTTTCACTTGTGCAAAGAATATTACCTTCTTTGAAAATGTCAAAAAGAATTTGTTGTTTATAGCGTAATACAACATTCTAATTCAAGTACCACCATAGTCCACCCAATTATGATGGGAGATC
Source organism: Bryoerythrophyllum caledonicum (assembly GCA_963971425.1). Taxonomy (NCBI): domain Eukaryota; kingdom Viridiplantae; phylum Streptophyta; class Bryopsida; order Pottiales; family Pottiaceae; genus Bryoerythrophyllum; species Bryoerythrophyllum caledonicum. The sequence continues at coordinate 12,727 of CAXARX010000807.1, read as the reverse complement.
CCACGGCCTCGTTGTATGGGAACCCACAACGCCCTTGGAGGAGATGACATGTCGGTTATCTTTAATGCAATTAGTGTAGAAAAACACTTAGTGTGGAAAAGTGTTTATCCTCGAGAGGGAAAAGTAGTTCTTTATACACTAGCCTATGTCTCGTGGCCATATACTTAGTGAAGAGAATGAACAAACACTACATTCACGCCGGTCCCATTGGAAGACCGTAGTTCTTCTTCTTCTCCTAATTCAAGTCCAATAGAATCATTTAGAACAAAAAGCCGCTATATTTGGTTCCGACAAGATCTTTGCATTCCTCAATCATCACGGCAATCATGTCATTCCCTAGAAGTTGGAAGGAAAACTAAATTTACATTAAAAATATTGTTTCTTTAACGCATGGGAAGGAGAAAGGCCTTTGCCAAGGCGAGAATGGAGTTTGCCCAACTTTGTTCCTCTACAACCTTCAAAGGGTTGAGTCCTCGCCCTCACGTCCCCGCCCCTAACGTCCCCGCCCCTTCCCCGCCTAAATTTGGAGTTAGAATGTTTGAATGGGCATTACTCACTCAAAAATAGCCCAAATTAAGCGTTTGAGGTGTGATTTGACATCAAAATTTTTTGTAGATGCCAAAAAACATCTCATATGCTTAATTTGGACTATTTTTGAGTGAGATATGGCCTCTCAAAGATCATGATTCCAAAATTGGGCGGGGAGGGGCGGTGACGTCTCCGCCCCTACCATTTAGGGGCGGAGACATCCCCGCCCCTAACGTCCTCGCCCCTTCTCCGCCTAAATTTGGAGTCAGAATGTTTGAATGGGCATAACTCACTCAAAAATAGTCCAAAGCAAGCGTTTGAGGTGTAATTTGGCATTTAAATTTTTCGTAGATGCCAAAAAACATATCACACGTTTAGTTTGGACTATTTTTGAGTGAGGTATGGCTGTTGAAAGATCCTGATTCCAAAATTGGGCGGGGAGGGGCGGAGACGTCCCCGCCTTAGTGCCACGGTGGCGGGACACGTCCGTATGTGACGTGACGATCACAGTAAGAATTTCTTACTTGCAAAAAATTATTGGGCGCAGTTCGGGCAATCCGTCTGAACCGTCCGTCCGTGCCGTTCGGACCGCTCGTCCGGTTGTCCCGTCTGATCACCTCAACCTGTCCGTTATGACTACCCTGGTCTACACTGCACAATCCTATCCAATCTCAACATTCCCTCCTAACTTCTCCCGTCTAAAGTATCAACCGTTAATCTCCCCCATTTGTTGACCGCTTTAAGATGGTATTTGGTATCTCCATGTAAGAAATTCTTTGCACCAAATCTTGTCGATGCTCATTCAGCATGCCAAATCAAAAGCACAAGAAACAAGTCAAGTCCAAAATCATGCCTGAGGGAGCTTATTGTCTAAAAGTATGCAAACATAGAAATCAGAGAGATTCAAACGGCCAACAACGACCGCACAGACAGAAACATGCAAATATCCAAATACTTGTCTAATCTTGAGATTGGGTTCAACTTAGTCTCCAACATCTTTTACAAGTGGGCCCAACACCTCGTTGATACTGACTATATGACTTTTAATTGGTCCGCACAGGAATTGTGCACAAATAGAAACTTATACGTACACATTTTGCCCTAGTGCGGCTTTACTTTTTATTTATTTGAGGTATGAAAAGAGATCTATTCACCTTAAGTATTTGGAGATAGAAATAATGTTATAGAATTGTACACATGCCTCAGATAAATTTTTTATGTGAGTAGCATTGTATAACCTCAAGTAAATAGAAAGTAAATGCACACTAATTCAAATTTTTGGTGTAGCCTTCAAATTGTCTCAACTTCTAGCAAAGTCAATCCCAACCAAAGTCCAAGTCTACATCAACCCTTAACTCTTTATGGTGCCAAGGAATATATGGCTTCCCCTCTACTTTTGCATTGCATTTTCTTGACGTTTCGCTTATAATTATTTGAATACTTTTTTTGGTGTAAAGTGTTGCATCAAAGATCTAATTGTCAACTTTTGTGAAAAATAATGTGATCTCACATGTGAAGAAGATTCAAAGGCTCATTTTGGTATATTGTTTTGTGAATCCGTATTTCGAAAGAATCATACACCGTGTTAAGTATTTGGAGTACTATTGAGCACTGTTGAGTATTTCAGGCCGCATGGGCGAGTTTTTGAATAAAGACGCGTCAAAACACGATCATGTGCAATGTGAGATCTTGATGTGGTGCGCTTCCTTTTGTGGAAATTAATTGTTGTTGTCTGAATACCACAAACTTGGTACTGAGGTCTAAACCAGGAGCCTTGTATCTTGTTCTGAGTTCAATTCAGACTTGGCTTTTGTGTTGTGTCTAGGCACCACATCATGAAATCTCGCTTGACAAACCACCTACGTTGGGAATATTCTTGAATTTCTAATTCTACAATTCTTCATCAATTCTCAACAAACCTACTTCAAAATTTCTAGTTTCCAAAAAATGTTTTGGCTCCTTCGAGGGTTAAAATTTAAATGTCGCAAGGTGCCACTGGTGGCCATAGTATTCTCTATATATGGTGTCGTATTTGAACATGATTATCAAAAGGTTCAAATTTTGTAATCACCCCCAAATGAAAGGTGTTAGTTGAAAATTCTTAAGATTTAATAGATTCCGCACAGCAGAATCTACATGGAAAATAGATTTCACTATTTACCTTTCTCACAAAAATGGTTGTAGTTTGTTATTGCCTCAACTGATTGGAGATTAGAAAGATGGATTAGATGGAGGAAAGCATAGTGCACAACCACTCAGGCAACTGCAAATCAATCCTATGATTCAATCAGCCGTGGCTCACCAAAAACTGATCTCATCAACCAGACTATGGTTTCTTTGTTGTTAAAGGGTTAAGAATCAAGTCTATGTAATATACCAAGGTGATACTCATCCAATATCTAAATAATACGCTGGAGTTACTTGGCGGGGGCGTGCGCTTTTTGTTAAAGTAAAAGGTCAACTAGGTGATCACACCCGGCTACTGCATGTTAACCAACAGTTAACTAGCAGTTAGTCCGAGTCAACTTAGAAACGATGTGTAGTTTCTATATCCGGAGAAGGCAAAAGGAGCTTATGTTTCTATATCCGCTCAAAGTAAAATGAGCTTGTGTTAACTCTAAGAACATGCAATTAAGCAATTTTGCCCTTGTAGTTCAAAAAGTGCACTTGTCTATGGTGGCGGCCATAGCACACAAAAATGCCAAATCAACACATTTTTTCAAAAGTTTGTTTTCAAAAAAATTCCATATGAAGAATTGAAGCTTTGGACCTTGTAAATGCTAAAACATAATTAATTTGCCATTGAATATTAGAGATTGTTGAATTATTTTTTTCTATTTTTAAGGAAACATTTGACACATTTGGCCATTTATTTGTGCTTTCATTATTTTTGGGCAAGTAATCAATATAGTCTCCTTTGTCTAATTTGATATCAAAAATCTCAACTAACTCCATTATTGAAAACTCATTGTTGGGAGAGACAAAAATTGCTTGACCATTTACAGAGTACGATGTGGACCACAATAGTTTGAGCTTCTACACTAACTGTAAATTAGCAAGCAAAATCAGTTGCTGTACACAAGCAATCGTCACTTGCTTGAAGACAAATACGCAATCAAAATTTGACATGCATGTGCTTGATGTAAATTAGTGCAGGTTGTCCGCATCAATAATGAATCCACACAATACACACTATCTCGGATGTACAGTATATTTGAATGATGGATGACTTTCATCAACTCTGGGGTTTGGGGGGGGTGTGCGCCCGCACACCCCTAGAGCAAGCTCTTTGGAAGTATAATATTTCGGGCAGCTGCTTCTTGAAGGATTGCCCGTGGGCGATACCCGCCGCCGATACCCTCCATCCCGTACCCGCCCAACCCTAAACGTCGTCGTCGTCGCCCTCCTTGCCCACCCTCCTCGCGCAGGCGCGCCGTAGCAGAAACCCTCTTTGCTCTCTTCTCGCAGCCACGCCGCAGCAGAAACCCTCTCTGCTCTCTTTTCAAGCTCTCTTCTCGCAGCCACCGCCGCAGCTCAGCAACCCTCCTCGCGCAGTAACCTCATCTGGTACAACACGCGCCGCCTCTTCGCCATCATTCAAACTCTTCTTCTTCCTCGTACAAGTGTTCCAGGTGCGGTTTCATCGTCATCCTAGTTCTCGCACTCTCTCAGTCTCACCATCGCTTGTGTCTACTGCTCACATCTTATGTTACAACAACATCTGAATTGAGGCAATGTGGGGAGACGAAGGGCGACAAAATTAGATGATTGCAATTGGATTTGCAGCATGTGGGCGATTGGATGGGAGGATGCCTGACCTATACGTGGCCAGTACGTAGCAAATATCCTGGAGCGTTGCTAATTTTACCATTCACTTCTGATGCAGCGCAACAGTAGCCCCTCTTTGAACGAGGTTTGCCATCTTCACCATCTTCGTTGCCCTTCCTCTCAGGCGCTCCACTAGCTCTCTTCCTAGCTCTGCCGAGTGTTCAGTGTGATAGTAGAGTCTAACCTCACTCTCTTGTTTTCAAAACCTTGCACTCTTGTTTTCAAAACCAGTACAAAAGCTCAGGTCAAGTTGCATTTGGTTGAAAAAGCAGGGTTTTTTTTTTATTTTTTTAGAGAAACATAGTCACAGGAAGTTTTAGCATGGAGGTTTGTGGGCTCGCGCTCAGGTAGAGGGGGAATGGTTAATAAACAATGGGCAAGACAACTGCGAGCAGCGCACATACCTGTGGTTTGACTCCACGGTAGATTTCCAGCTCATCATTTCATGGCAGTCAGCTTGCGCTAGGGGTGTGCGGGCGCACCCCCCCTCCAAACCCCAGGGTCGATGAAAGTCATCCATCATTCAAACATACTGTACATCCGAGATAGTGTGTATTGTGTGGATTCATTATTGATGCGGATCACCTGCAGTAATTTACATCAGGCACATGCATGTCAAATTTTGATTGCGTATTTGTCTTCAAGCAAGTGATGATTGCATGTAAAATGTACAGTTAGTGTAGAAGCTCAAACTACTCTAATCCACACTGTACTCGGCAAATGGTAAAGCAATTTTTTAAATTCCTTCCAACTATTTGGTTCAAGTTGCAATGGACAAATCCATGATTAACTCGTTAAACAAGAAACAACATTGTCAAATGTACATATTGCCTTATCATTCGTCTCAAATAAAAATTGAGTAAGTTTTGTATAGCAAACTCACTTGTACAATCATATATGACAACATTCAAAGTGTCTTTTTCATACTAAAACCGAGAAAATATGTCAATTATGTGCATGTGAAGAAGCCAATGTTGAATGCAAGAGACATGTAAATTCACTACAAAAATGATACTATAATCTTGCTAATTTTTTATTTTAAAAAAAAATTGACCAAAAATTTGCCATTATTGACCACCAATCAATGCACTTGGCTAAGTGCATAATTGCTTAATTGCATGTTTAAGTTAACTCCACCTTCTATGGTGGGAGGAAAGTATGAAAGGCAACTCTCCTAATGTTGAAGACACTTCTCTAAAGCTATATATATATTTCAAATATATGTGTGTTATTTGCTCTCTCTCTTACATTTTGGTTTCCTTAGAGTCTATAGCCCTATCTTAACACTTTTCTGGTGCTAAGCTGGGTCATACACTCCGATGCCTGTGTACCCGCCGCATACTGATACCCTTCAGTACCCCCTCCATAATGATACCCTTCAGTACCCCCTCCATAATGATACCCGCGTAGTACCCGTCTCATATGGACACCCGTCGCAGTCAGTCGCAGTCTACGTGTGTTCATCTACACTTCGGTGAACGGAGCCTAATGCATTTTGCTCTAGTTTCGTACTGTTTCGATGACGATATTGGTGCTGGATTGAAGGTGATTGCTTAGAATCGGAGTGCGGGAGTTCGAGCGCGTGGAGTTTGCGAATGCAGGGAGACAAGTGAAGCGGGAGTTTGGCGTTGGTGAAACCCTAGCGAGCGAGGTTCTGCCAATGCTTGCGCTTCTGTGGTCTTGATCGCCATGGCGCCTCATCTCGGTATCTCTCTCCTTCACGGAATATCTCTTCATGTCTTTGTATAGGAGAGATGGTGCGGAGTAGGTTTAATGAAGATGAATTTGTCTAATGAATTATATAATATTGTGTTTGATCCTAATACTCTGTTAAACCTAATATCTATTACTTACACAGAGAATAATATATTATTCTCTGCCTAATTTATTCAATAAGAGTGATTCATGTTTGATCCTAATACTCTGTAATTTACAAATCAGCTTAATATATTATACTCTGTAATTAATTCACCTGTGAAACTTATCAAGGTTTACAAGATACTCCGTAAGTTACTTGTGATGTTTAGCATCAAGATTAGTTCGAAACTTATTTCAAGGCATCAAGTTGAGTTATTTGCGATCATGTGCGTAGAGCTTTTTCTTAGCTAGGTGTTGCTTTGGCGGATTTTTTCCTCTCATTTCTTTGCACGACCTGGATGTTCTGGAGGAGTTTCTGCGTGTCAGTACGTTTGGTTTGGTGTTAGGTGGAATGTAGGTTTTATTTGAGCTGAATTTGTGGTTGTATGAGTTGAATTTATGTCCGTTGAGGTCAGAGCTCGTTGTTCTCAGCTAGTTGTTGCTTTGCGAAATGATTCTCTCATGTTTTGCGGAGCTGTATTGAAGAAGTGACTTCAGGAGGTGGATTTCAATGTCATTCTGGTGCAGAGAAGTTTTAGTTGAACTGAATTTGGAGTTAGGTGTGCTGTGGAAAAAAATTCTCGTTTCTATATTGAAGAAGCTGTCCGAAGATGGATTGACTTGATTTTAGGTGGAAAATAGGTTTATATGCGTTGCATTAGGAGATGTTAATCAAGAGATGGTCTAAATCGAAACAGTTTACTCATGTCTTTTTTCTCATCTGTTGAAGGACATTTTAGGTCTTTGGGAGATGGATTTCGAATTGGTTTTAGTTTTAATATGACTGAGCTGAATACGAGGTTATTTAGTTTTGGATTAGAAGAGTTCGTTGAGGGGATGCAGAGAACTGAATAGATTCTGACAGTTGATTGACGGCGTATGGATGTAGGAGGCGATGTTCCATTTAAGCTTTCACTGACAGGCTATGGCGGGAATCTTGGCGTGGTGAAGTTGCCGCCGGTCTGTCGCGACTCACCGTTGAGCAATCTCCCGGACCTTGTGCTTGTAAGAGACATTCTGAATCGTTTCACTCTTTTGTAGTGCTGAGGATCAAGCTGTACGAATTGTTGCGCTTTTTCTGTAGTTATATTTTGATATTTATTGTTTTAGACTTAACTGATCAGTGCCTCGATCAGTGCGTAAGACAAATAATCTGGAACTTAAATCAACGGATCTTCGATTGAACCGACAACGCAATACGTGCCTCTTTAGTGCAGTCGTGCTACTGAAGATTGCCTACTTTTCTTGATGTATTGCAATTTATTCTTTCTTTCGCAGCCCTCTCCTTTTCCAGTTGAGACACGAGAAAGTGCGTTAAGGAAAGTCGAAGATGAATATCTTACTCCCTGCCTAGATGAAGCGGCTAGTGATGTCGGACTTTGTGGAAAGCAGTGGGACTTCGACTGGTTTGGTGAAGGTGTGTTCAATATCGTTGACCAGTGATGGCATGTAGTTTTCTTGCTGTTTTCTTCTCTAGATTAGCGTATCTTATCTTTGTAGTTGCACAAGTGGTTTCGACTATGTTCGCACATCGTTGCAGCATAATTCTCTGCGTGAAAGTCTTAAGTGGATTCTTGCTATAGGTACTTTGGAGCTACAGCCATCGTTGCCACGTCTGGCAGTCGCCCCAGTCTGGGAGCCACCTTACAGACGTGTAAAGAACGATGGTACACGTGAAATTGGAGTCGAGGATTGGATACCAGATTTTGAACAAGTTCGTATTTCTCATGTCTTTTTGAGTTATGTTAGATGCAATGTATACAAGAGCTTCAGAAACTACACTTAGCGGTGTTAAACGGTTTTAACGTTTCTATTAACTGTGCTGTGTAGTCGGTCATCTGTATGTTGTAGCTTTCTACGTTGTCAAGTATGTACATACGGTATGGTTGTTGCGCGCGTTTGAGGATTCGTAAAACTTGAGATTTTAGTGGATGTATTATATATGTATTTGTTTTGCTCCTGTTTTGTTTTTGACTTGGTACTTTAATTTTTTCCAGGTGGAAACAGAGCACGCAAAATTCAACTCACAAAATTCTTCATCGGTTCTACGGAAACCAGGGCATCCTGAGGACTTTGTGAGAGGTAGCACCAGTAACCATCCCTTTCGACCAGGCGGCTTCGATCTTCCTCAAAGTTCCGGCAAGACTGTCCCTTTTGGAGCATTGAATGGGGATTGGCTACGAGAAGTATTTCATGGTGGTCCACTACAAAAAGTTGCTCCAGGTCTCAAGCATGGTATTGATTTTGGATTGCCAGAGGTTAGCGATCTGATTCTCTCAAAAGATCTCTGCATAAATGGAGGACATGCGTCACCTTCTCTACTTCACGTACAGGAAAGAACATCATGCATTTTCGGGGGATTTCTTCACGGATTTCTTGCTTGTGAATGATAATATAAGGAGAATATATGTTTGTTTGTTGTAGTATACGAATCATTAAAAAGGTCTTTTTATGTAACTGCCTTCAGTTCATGTACTTCATTTTTGTTGTCGACTGTCCATCTGGGTTGTGTTGATTCCGTGGACATGTAATGCACGTTTTCTAATAATCTCTTTTGGGCAACTGTGATTGATTTTTCATGTTTCGGTGTGCAGCCATATCTTGAGCTACAGGACTGGGATGTGATATCAAGATCTGCGGAAGCGCAAGAGGGCTCTGTTTTAAATCATGCAAGTCTTTCTGCGATTTTGTAACTTTTTTATTCCTGATGCTCTATTTTATCTCCCAAGTTTTCATGTGTTTTTCAAGTTTTCATAGGGTATTGAAATTCATGTGTCACATTGACGTTGAGGATCATATTCAATCTTACTGGATTCATCACATGTTCACTGTCTATGAGCTGAGAAGGAGAGTATGAAATGTATTTTTGTAGGATGGAGGAGTCTCGTGCTTTGATGACCTGTTCAAGAAGAATTGGGAGCAGAATGAGATTCCAGCAGAAAGCGACAAAGAAGAAGAAGGTTCCATCATCACATATCTATCGCTTCATATCAAATTTTATATATATTTCCTCTAACTAAAAGATATGCTAGTTTTTGGTTGTTGTTTATTATTATTATTATTATTATTATTATTATTATTATATGTTTGTTTGTTTGTTTGCTTGTTTGTGTAATTACAGTACTCTTTCAAAGTTGATGAGTTTATGTTTTCAAAAGAGTCGGTTTTTTTATGGAGGCTAGATTCAGAAAACACCATTGGTCCAGCTGTTTCAACACTGATTCCGGTATCGTTCAGGTTGCATGCAGTTTGTTATCTATAATTTGAAGATCTGAGCTAAAATTTGGGAGCCTTGTTAATGAGATGCTATTCGTTGTGCCAGTGCATGAAATTGACAAGGAAGCAAGTGCAGTATTTCTCGATGTACAATCTGAGACTATTCATCATTCTATGCGGGATCAAGAGGCAGTGTTAGACGAAGTATTGGGAGACCCCAAAGATGTAATACAATCTGCGAAGGCCAGCATAAAGAAGCCTGCAAATAGAGAGGTACACATGTTTGCATCTTCACTATTTTCACAGAACACGAAACCTCGTTATCATTTTCTCTGCGTAAGTAATATTCTGCGGCTATTGACGATGTAATTTGAAGATATGAAATATGTTAAACGCTCGACGTAGAGAAGTTAGGGTCACTTGAGGCATATTTCATGCTAACTGTTGATGGTTCCATTTATTGTTTTAAAAACAAGTTTTTTTAACTTGTGAATTGTTTTTAGAGTGGCTATTGTCTCCAACACTGTCCCTTCACAATGCGGTCCTCTCTACAGGCCCTGCCAGAAAACGATTATTTTTGTGCCGTCTTGAACTGGTCCTAGTAGAGTTATTATGCTCTTTATGTGCTCGTTGTATTGAAATATGGAGCTGCTCTTGTTGTGTATGTGACATCGATGACGTGACCCAGGCAATGGGGGCTTGCTAACTGTAGATTTCCATTTCTGATGTGCAGGTGTGGGCAGTCATGGAACCTGTTCCAAACATTTCTCAGCGTTTTGAAGAACTTGTGCCAGACCTGGCTCTCTCTTTTCCGTTTAAGCTGGATACATTTCAGAAAGAGGTATATCGAGTTGTAGTTTATTCTCCATTTGTACTCAGCCCTGGATACTGGAAAACCGTCTGAAATGAACGCATAGTCTTCTTTGTTCATTTCTAGTTAAAATTATGGACTGTGCTCGTGAATCTCCTCGCCTCTTGCTTCTTTTATCTCTTATTGCTGCATGGTTTTCCCTCAATTATCTCTTGTCTGAACTTTTATTCTTGTGTGGATTTGCAGGCAATATATCATCTGGAAAGAAACGAGTCAGTATTTGTAGCAGCACATACTTCTGCTGGGAAGACTGTTGTCGCTGAATATGCATTTGCGTTGGCTGCTAAAGTGAGTACTTTTTATCAGTTGTGAAGTTTTATAAATGCTTTACATTTTTGCGTATTTGAGGACTTGTAGGTGATTTTGGGTTCACTGAAACATATATTGATGAATTGGTTTGGTTTGGTTACATGATAATAGCAATGTACACGAGCAGTATACACCTCTCCCATAAAGACCATCAGCAACCAGAAGTTTCGAGATTTTGGTGGAAAATTTGATGTCGGCCTGCTGACTGGTGATGTCAGCTTGCGGCCGGAGGCGTCCTGCCTCATCATGACGACAGAAATTTTGCGGTCTATGTTGTACAAGGGTGCCGATATTATTCGAGATATTGAGTGGGTACGCTCTGTTACCACCCTTTCAGATTCGCATCCTCTTTGGGAGCAGATACTTGCTGAAAAAGCTTTTTCATTCAAGTTGACTAACCTTGATCACAGGAAAATAGTCAATCTGAGAGTTGATGGTTATCTTATTATAATCTGAAAAAACACTCACGTGTATTAGTATACATCACTGTTCTGTCCCTGTAATTTCTTTTAGAAAGATCTCCAATCGAGGACCGGTTAAAAATCGATATCGACATTTTCTTCCCTGGTTATGTTTCATTCGACAGAAACTCTTTCATGTGGGTGTCGGCCGGGATCAAGCATTACATGGCAGGATGAAATACTTACCTTAGGCCTTTTATTCGCTGCAGGTGATTTTTGATGAGGTTCATTATGTAAATGATGTGGAGAGGGGTGTGGTGTGGGAGGAGGTGATAATTATGTTGCCGCCTCATGTTAACTTGGTGCTGCTGTCTGCCACCGTAAGTTCTCCTGAACGTTCCAGTAAGGAGACTCTTTGCATCATAACTCTTTTTGGAATGGTTATTTAACCTGGCCCAGTGTATTCATTTGAAAGCCAGCTATCAGTACAGTATCTGAAATTTTGTGCTAGCTCATTCTTGTATCTCAAGGATTGGCAATAGAACACACGCAGAGTCGTAGTGAATATCTGTCCCAAGCGAAGAAGTGCCACTGCCAACTGCAGGCTGCTGTCGAGTTTCTTGAACGTCTGTCTATTTCAAATATGATGGTAGAATTATATTATAGATATCATTAAAGTTTTAAGAGAGTTAGAGAGTTCTCACAATTGTTGGAGAACTGTGACTGACTACACGTTTTGATTTCTTAATGGTAGGTACCAAACACGTTTGAGTTTGCAGATTGGATAGGCAGGACGAAGAAGAAAAAGATATACGTTACAGGGTAAGGGCTTTCTGTTATATTTGGAATGCTTGTGAGCGATTACAACAAGGAAACTGATCCTTGTCATTAGAGTAGCACTCTTTGGGTGGCTACTAGCGAAAGCTTGTAGAAACGATTGTTATGTTTTATTCAGTTACCGTCTCATAACGATGTTTGTTTTTGCTGTTTCAGAACTATGCAGAGACCAGTACCACTGGAGCACTGCATATATTATGGAGGGGAACTGTATAAAATCTGTGAGCAATCAACATTTTTACCAGAAGGTATCAAAGAGGCCCAGAAAGCACTTCTTGCAAAGACAACCAAGCTCTCTGCAGGTTCTGGGGTAGGAAGTTCTGGTCAGGGTCGTGGAGGAGGCACCCAAGGACGTGGCGGAGGACCTCCTGGTCGCGGTGTAGGTATGGCAGGGAGGGGAGGTGACAACCAAAAGGGGGGAGGCCGGAAGGGACCTACTTCAAAACAAATTGCCCAGGGTGCAATAGATGTTGCGATGCGTGGAGGTGGCACTGCTTGGAGGTCAGAAACCTCACAGTGGTATACACTTATCAACAACCTCAATAAGAAGGGGTTACTCCCTGTATGTCGATCTTTCACCTTTCAATGTGTATCCAATCTCGTTTCTCTCTGCTAGTAATCTGCTCAGCTTACCCATGCGTAGCTTTCAATGGCACAAGTTTTCCAAAATGCGTTGCATCGATTTGTAAACTACCTTGTGATATCGTACCTTACATAGGTGATTTTTGGCAGGTGGTGGTATTCTGTTTCTCAAAGAACAGATGTGATCAATCTGCTGATAGTCTAAGTTCAATCGATCTTACAATACAGAGTGAAAAGAGTGAGATATACATGTTCTGTCAGAAGGCTTTCTCGAGATTGAAGGGATCTGATCGACGAC